>OMOT01037167.1:1973-12580 GCA_900312575.1 Acanthochaenus luetkenii
CACAGTGATGTATGTATGGGGAGTATCTTTGTCAAGAGTTACAGCGATAACAGAAGCAGACAGGGCCACACGCACACACACACACTCTGGATGGTAACAAGCCATTAACGAAGCTTTAATTTATGAGCTCGTTAAGATCTGTTATTAGAGAAATTGATTTCAAATAGCCACTTTAATCTGCTGGCCAGGGGGAAACAGGCCACAATGCAAATTGAAGCCACTAAAGTACATAATGGACCAAGTAATTCATAGATTTCACTTTAATTAATAATTGGAGGTTGGAGGGGGTGGGTAGTTGTGTGTGTGTGTGCGGCTGACAGTGTTAATGTGGGTCTATTGTGTACCTCTTGTTATTAATTAATGAGCTTTATTCCCAGGCAACCTATTAGTCATTAACAATCTGTGTGTGTGTGTGTGTGTGTGTATGTGTGTGTGTGTGTGTGTTTTAGCCTGGGCTTGTTCATGATTGAGAATATACACTTTATTAGTAAATATCAGCTACAATTGAATACATTTTTTCAATTACCTTTTTGTTTAGAAAAACGTACACAGGGCTTGATATTAAGGTGAGGTACTTGTCTAATGGACAAGTGAAATTATTTATTACTTAATGCACATTACAGTGTATTCTGAATCAATAAATACAAGAGCTGTCTAGTACAGTGACATTTAATACAAAACAACTTGTTTCACAATCAACAAAATACCTCAGATATGGTATTTTGTGGTTTGATGGTGCCTCCAACAAACTGGAGTGTAGGTAGGCTGGGTGGGTAAGGTGTGTGTTCGTGTACATGTGTGTCTTCATGCTCTGCTCATTCATTTATTTAGTAGTTAGTTAGTCTGAGTAGTGAGTACCAGAACCACACTGGACAACAGTACAAATGTAATGTTATCATTGTTCATTTTAACACATGGCGGATAGTAGATGGCTGTTGTCATCAGAGCACTGTTGAGTGATGCAGTCCACAGACAGCACGTTGCTTTAAAGTACGGGGTTCGTGCTTTGAACATGATATGAAGGTTGGTACCTCCTGGGATTTTGTTTGGCCTACTACAGCATCTAGAGTTTACCAAAAACAGTGGCATAACCAAACACCACCCAGTCAGCCAAATACCTCAGTGATGAAACAGGTCAGAGGAGAATGGCAAGATGTTTTCAAGCTAACAGCAAATAGCAGCACATTTTTACAAGTGGACATGCTAACGCTTTAGCATACAGTATGTTAAGTAATCATAGGCAATTAGCATTATCCTAAGTGAGAACGGTTCATAGAATGAATATGTGGATCGATCCTGCCTGGTGTCAACAGTACAGGCTGCTGCTGGTGGTGTAATGCTGTGGTCCTTTGTACTAATGAAGCATCATTTGATCAATCAATCAATCATGTCTTATTTATATAGCCCTTTTATACAAGCATATCTCAAAGGGCTTTACATTGCATCATATACATAGTACATCACATCATATACTACATTACAAACAAACACATATATTTGCATGTCTTTGAACCAGAGTGTACCTAAAACCTGTTACTTAACAAGTCTAGTCTAGCCTTTGTCAAATGGAAACTTCCAGCAGGATAAATATGGTTCAGGAGCATTATAGTTCAGTCCAGATGTCTTTGGGATCATTTGAATTGCTGCAGCATCTACCAAGACCTCTATGGAACATTTCCGGCAACTTGTTGAATCCAGGCCTTTAAAAATTCAGGCTGTTCAAAGGGGAGAGCAAAAGTCCTACCCACTACTAGCTATGGGGCAGTAATAAAGTAACCACTCAGTGTATCCTCTTCCACTGGGGAAAAAATATAGTATTGGTGAAACTGCTGCCAATCTTGTTGTCGCACAGTGGTAAATTGCTCAAGGAACTTATTTCCCCTTAAATTGACTAAAGGGTGAATGGGAGTTGAAGTTTGGTAGGTTTCACAGAAATAGACTTGCAGCTTAATAGGTCATGAACCAGACTGTATGGTGTGTGCTTTAGCCAAGGAGCACCATGATATCTCACCTATTTTATCTGTTGAAAGAGGCACACACACACACACACAGTGTATAATTCCAGTATTAGTGGTGGTATTAGCTAGAGTGGAGCAGGTACTTAACACTGAAAGGACTGAAATCACTTCCCAAGGGAGCTTTAATACAATGCGTGCATGTGTGTGTGTGTGTGTGCATGTGTGCATGCGCACGCATTTCTGTGTGTGTGTGTGGGTGTGGGTGTGCATGTGCATGTGTTGAGTGGTAGATAGCAGCCATTGTCAGCAACCTGGCTTTCTGATTTCTATGTGTGGCCTAAGCCTGAGGAAGTGCGTTACTGGGTCTGTGGCACTCTCGGCCCCCTGCGTTGAGTTAATGTGGAGAATTGGCTGGTGCTGTATTGAATCACTCTGGGGCCCATATTGTTCGGCTGGATGGGATTACACGTTTAGCAGCCAGTGATCTGGCTTCAGTTATAACACCGCTCGGAGAGAGAAGCAGCTCTTATCAGCCACTGGAACCCAGTCTCTGCCACATTCACAACCCTCCAATACACTTTAATTGAATTTCTTTTTAGAGACAGAGAGGCTCAGACGGCTCATGGCATTCAATTTACCACCTCCCCTGTCAACGTTTAGATCCCCCACCCTTCTCCTCCTCCAGAAAAAGGAAGCGCCTTTCCGCCACAAAAGGGAACTTGCAAATACCATATTTATCTCTGTTCCCCCCTCCCCCTCTCTCTCTTCCACCGCTCTCCTATCCATGTCAGTTATTATATCATTTCAATGAATACTCGCTAGGAAATGGGCTTATCTCAGTGGCAAAATATCTATTTCTTTCAGGCGTTGATTTAGTGTGTTTAAAGCCCACGGTGAGGACAGGCTGTCAGTTCAGTGCAGCAGTAAAGCTGCTAAATCTGTCTCTAGCTGAAATACTGATGGATGGAGGGATGGGTGGAGGAAGAGAGGGAGAAGGAGAGAGGACAAGAGGGAGGAGGTGAGGAAATGAATAGAGGAGGGAAACAGGGGAGAGGACAAGAGAGGAGGGTAGAGGAAAGAAAAGAGGAAGGAGCAAAGAGATGAGCCAGGAAAGATGAGGGAAATGAGGAAAGCAGTAGGAAGAAAAAGCAGACTAAGGGAGGAAGGAGAAGAGATGGCAAGCAAATACTGTAGCTAGAGAGAACAGAAGGGGGAAAGATGAAGAAAGGGAAAGAGAGGCAGAGCGAATTAATGGGATTAACAGATGGAATCTATACTTCCTAGCTTTGAGTGAAACTTGGCTTAATTGTAATATTGCAACCAGTATGATTGATGTTCCCGGTTATGCTTGTTACAGAAAGGATCATCTGGCAGGGGAGAGACACTTTGAAATGTAACAAAATCAAATTGGACACGTGTTTAGAATGTTTAGCCTTAAATGTGATATTGTTCCCCAAGATGAATTTTAACATTGTAATCCTATACAATCCACCATCACATGGCGTCTCATTTTATCATGATTTAGATTAATTGCTTAAACTGTGAAATGTTCGCTCTGAATCTCTCCTTTTTGGAGACTTTAATATAAATTTGTTGCAAACAAAAGTTGAAAATGGTCATGTCAAAACATCATTTTCAACAGATGGTAAAGCGTCCAATAAGAATCACTTGAATGAGTAAAACCATGATTGAGCTGATAGTCACTAACAGAGCCAAACCACTTACAAGGATGTATAACATATTAATGGGCCTCTCTGACCGTAACATGACGTAACATGACCCTAAGAAAACAGCGTCTACCAACTGACACTTACAAATGAACATAAACCAGGGAATGCAGTAATTCCCCAAAATAAAATGCCTCAATTTGAAAATGAACTGAATAATATTGACTGGAATGATGTTTTACAAACCAATGATTTAGACAACTGTTATAACACTTTGATGAAAACACTTACAGAACTGATTGAGAAATATACACACATTTTTTAATGCATGCGATGAAGAGTCTCTTTACCCTGGCTGAATAATGATATTCGTCAGTTAATTAAAAAAGAGATCTTGCATTGAAAAAGTCACTGTGCACCAAAATGAATACAGACTTCCTTATCTTTAAGGGACTGAGAAATATGGTAGTATGGGAACTGCGCAATGCAAAAACTACATATTTTACCCAACTGATTGCAGAATCTGGAGGAAATAGCATCTCTCTCTGGAAACACCTGAACATTCTTACTGAACTTAAGCCCAGTCAATGAAAACCAATATAGGAGCTGGAAGTAAATGGAGTGATTAGCACTGACAGTACAGACATTTCAAATTAATTTAATAATTGTTTAATTCAGTGAAGGAGCTTGCTGAAAAATGTGAACAAGTAAAATGACCACAGGTTACTATAACAGACTCATCGCAGTCTTCCTATTTTATGGAGGACGACCAAGAGAATATAGGTGAAATCATCAACAACTTAACTAATTCAAAGACAAAGGATCTGTTTGGGATGGATACTGCTTTTATATAAAAACACAGCTCCACCCTAATCAAACCTATAACACATTTAATAAACCTTTCCATCAGAGCTGGTACATTGCCACAAAGCTGGAAAACAGCAATCATAATGCCTCTTTTTAAAGCTGAACCAACAGACCATACAAGCAACTGTAGACCAATTTTATTCTACACGTTCTTCCAAAGGTCCATAAAAAAAGTATTGCAGAACAACTAGTTGACCACCTTGAAATGCTTTTGACACTGTGCTTCTGAACAAACGTAGCATCTTTAACTTTTCTGAGCATGCAACCGGCTGGTTTGCATCATACCTTGAATATAGAGAGCAAGATGTCACACCAATGCAGAGCCATTCAATCCCCCCACGATCCAGAATGGGCATCCCACAAGGCTCAATCTTTGGGTCTTTACTCTTCAGCGTATACATACATTATTTACCATCATGCTGTAAAAGAGGTAGTTGTCAAATGTATGCTGACGACACAATCATTTATGTATCAGCTAAAACCCCTTGTGTAGCAGCAGAGACATTAACAAATGAAATAGAGGGTGTATCCCAATGACTCCAAAACAATCATTTAATCCTGAATCTTAAAAAGACTGTGTCAACGTATTTTTCTATAAGAGGGAAAGCAAAAGATAGCTTACTATTGAAATAGATCAAGAGGAAATAGAGGAAAACAGTGATTTTAAATGCCTAGGTGTCAGTTTGGAATCCCAACTGCAATTTTATAAACACGTTAAAAAGCTATACAAGACCATACAGACATACAGCTCAACTGTTCATGAATTCCATTATATTTTCACACCTATCCTATTGTGTTACTGTATGGAGCCAGGTTTCACAGTCAACTGCCACACCCATTACATCACTATACAAACAAGCACTGAAAATAATGGATACAAAAAGAAATGAAATCGCACCACTGTATAATTCCGAAAAAGTACATGTTGCTGAGTCAGACAGATTTTATTTTATCAGATTTATTTTTAAATGTGTGAACAATCTTGCCCCAGCTGTACTTTGTCCATATGTGACAAAAACAAACACCAATATAATCGCCAATAGGGGATCAGCAAATAGCAACTGCAGGGTGGCACAGCGCAAAACCACTTTCGGTCAGTCATCTTTTTCAATAAAAAGGATACATTTTTGGAATGCGCTACCAACTGAAATAAAAACTACAAACTGATCTGAAAACATTTAATGAAAAGGTGAAACAGTGTCTGAAACAAAACCAAACATCTGATCATTGATCCATACACATTGTGGCACACTCGGGGGGAAAAGAGTGTCCACCGGGCCGGAGATAACACAGATACTGTCCACCCAGAAATTTACCCAAAACAGTACTTTATTTCCTGTTTCGGGGAGGGAATGGGTTATCGTTAGTCCCGTGTACTCAATGTTCCGGGTGGGGTTGTCGTGGTTCAGTCCAGGGGTCAAGGCAGGAGAAGGGTAGTCCGACAGGCGATGGTCAAGCACAAGAAGGGTCCTCAGGCGGTCAGGGGTCACACACCTCTCTCTCTATTTCTCTCCCTCTATTTAAGCCTGCCGCTCTCTCTCCCAATTGGCCCTGCCCGCTCTCCCTCTTTGCCTCAGCTGCCTCGCATCTGCCGCTGATTGGGGCGGAGGGGCGTCTCTGGGCTCTAGTGCCCCTGCAGGAACCTTCCCCCCCTAAACTCCCTCCCTCTGCCACAACATGTAATTATTGTATGATCATTTAATATTGTGACTACTTACCATGCGCTCACTTAAATTAATTCATTTTTAGTAATGATGATATGTAATGACCACTTTAAATTAGAAAAGCCTAATCAGCGACAGGGGTCACAACCTATGTTCCCACAGCCCTATGTTTCCTCAGTTTAACCCTTGTGTGCTGTGTTTTTGTTACTAAGCCAATGTTCGCGGGTCTGGTGGACCCACCACATTATTGGGTTTTTAAATAAATACAGCCATAACAATTTATATATAAAATATAGAATACCCTTTGTCTTGAGAGAACCAAAGTGTGCGGGGATTTGGGAGCAGACAGGTTCTCGGTGCTTGAAATGTAACAATGTTGCAACCTTGATTAAAATGGCTGCTATTCCTGGAAGCTTGATCCTGGCACATAAAAGGTTGAGAAGCACTGATGTAGAGCTCTTTCCAGTTTTAAGTGAACTGCATTAATAGTTTAATGTTTGACTTTTTCTTATTTTGGTTGTTCGCTTGTTTATTAAAAGTTTATTATTGAACATGTACTGTGTCTAAATTTCACAAAATCATACACTGGACTTCTTCGGGTCCCATGCAAGTGTGAAGTCCCCAGGATATCAATCAATCAATCAATCTTTATTTATACAAGTATGTCTCAACGGGCTTTACATTGCATGCATCATATACATAGTACATCACACCATGCACCACACTACACACAAACACATATATTTGCATGTCTTTGACTGTGGGAGGAAACCGGAGCACCCGGAGGAAACCCACGCGAACACGGGGAGAACATGCAAACTCCACACAGAAAGGGCCAGGCGAGATTTGAACCCAGGACCTTCTTGCTGTGCAGCGACAGTGCTAACCACTGCGCCACCGTGCCACTGTAAATAAATAAATACATACATACATACATAAATAACTACATAAATAAATGAGGTGAGCAGGAGTGGGGAGAAGAAAATAAAGTAGAGGAGGACAAAGGAGAGAATATGAGGGTCATGGGGGGTCCAAACTAGAAAGAGGGTGGGGTGGAAGGAGTGGTGGTTGCCTGTCATGAAACACTCAATTTGATGAGTTATAAAGGAGATTATCTCAGGCTACAGGTGCAACAATAATTACATTCATTTATGGGTATATCTGCCCTGATGCTGAAGTGTGTTGGGATGTACTGGGTTGACCTGAGATGCTGCCACTCTTAGGCTGAACTCATTCACAATGCAAATTACATGTTCTAAAGAGTGTATTGGTTGATAGCCATGGTATATTATGTTTTTTTAATATATATTTATTTATTTAAAAAACACTACATTCATAGCCTAACTGAAACATACATAAATTCTTTCAACATAGTTGAATGAACAAGTTAACTGAACATGGAACAAAAACCCTTCAAAGAAGTCTGTCATGAGAAGCCTCCTCTTCTCCCCTTTCCCTCTTTTTCCATTAAGTTCTGAAAAGTTCTGTTTTCTGGTCAATATCCCAACAGCAATAATGTTTTCCAAGTCATTCAGAGACATACTATCTTATGTTTGATCCAAAAAAAGAGGATATGGAGAGAGATACGGTGTTCTTGGTTTTGCGTTATGCTGTAGGTTATCTTTGGACTGAATCCGGGGTAGGATCCGTAATAATTATAATTAATTCATTATTAATTAATTGTGAGTATAATTATACTTATAACATACTATATTGTGTTTAGCCCACAGAACATGAATTCGGACTATGGCAGCTAGCTATCTAGGCCTAGCAAATGTTAGCTAGTGTAATCCAGTGGGTGCATAGCAGTTAGGTTAGGTAGCTACTGATAGAAGTGCTCTAAGTAAATAATTCCTAATAATTTGCCAAACTGGCTGCAGTTACTGTACCAGGATTTCTGGCATGGCAAACCTATGCTTAACAACCAAGCTAAATTCAGAGTGATGGAGCAATCAGGATCATAGTCTTTATAGCTGTGTCCCGCAATGACACATGTGCAGTAAAGTGTTTTGAACTGTTTGGGGCCGACCAACCGACCCACTGACAGAATGACTTAATGGCTGCTGGTTGTAGCTAAACATGTAGCCTAAATCACTGAAGAGACCAGCATAAAGTGAAAATGTTTAACACTTTACAAATAACTTTTCGCACTTTTTAAGTACTTACTAAAGTTATTCACACATGCCAAATGGGAAATTCCACTCGTTGTCTTAAACAGAGAAAGAGTCTGTCACACAATAATTAGTGAGCTTGTTCATCATGTTAGCGACCTGGGAGATTGATGCTGCATTCAGTGAAATGCGGAAATTGCTATATATTTGGAGATTTATGCAGTAGCTTCATTCTCTCTGAAAATGTGGTTTTATTCGATAACATGACAAAAGCACAAGTGACGTTGCCTTGTTTGTTTCCAATGGGATGTGCTCAGTGATGCAACAAGGCATCATTGGTGTAATAACTAAAACATCCTACTCAAGTAGAAGTACTGTTACCTTGCTGAACATTTACTTGAGTAGAAGTCAAATTATTGGTGTAAAACTCTACTTAAGTCAAAGTAGAAGTAGCTCATTTAAAAGTTACTGAGTTACTTTTTAGAAAATACAACTTTGTTACATGTGATCATTTCCATCCAATTCTAAAAAGATGAGAGGACAGAGTTCAAACTAGATTATTTTAGAAATACAGCTGTTACAGGCTTTGAAAGTTGAGAAGTACATTCAATTGACTAAACTGATTCACAATATTGGATTAAACTCATCTTTGGTGTCTTTTTCTTCTTCTTCTATGAGCACAGTAATTATATACTGGGTACACTGGGCACTAAAAGACATTTTGTGGTGATTCAATATTCATTAAAAAATGCATTCAATAATCGGATTACAGGTAGATCGATAAAGGTTTAAAGGATAGAATACAACACATTTTTTAACCAAAGTTAGAGTTGTATAATTACTTCTTTTTGTTTACTCATAGGCACTTTTGATATGCTTAAATATCATTTGTATTTAGCTTTGAATGGACACCAATAATCGCTACACCCAAAACGCAAATCCTATACTTCCAGGGGCAATGCAGCAGCAGCAGGTACCCACGCGCATCTTCCAGTCAGACCGGATGATGGCGTGCCCTTAACGGGGCACATGATGTAATATTGAGATGCAAGCGGCCTCTTAGACTCACCACATTCAACATCCAGACCCCAAGAGCAGCAAGCAGGGTGAGGAACAGGGGCTGAAGACTGAGGAGCTGGCTTAAAATCTTAAGGAGCAAGGAGTGGAGATATGTTGTAGACCACATACCACAGCACAGGCAGCTGCACAAAAAGGACAGAAGTATTGAGATAAACAGCTACACAGCTGGCATTGGGTATGACCTCTACACGCGGTCAGAGTAGCGGAACGCATCCAAGGTGGTAAATGGGGGTGTCGGGTCCTTGTTGGAAGGGAGGCACAAAAGCTGCTGATTGGCATAGCACAAAGCACAGTTCTACACCCAGCTGAGGCAGACAAAATTGAGGGGGAGGATGACCCGGTAGCTCCCATCTTCAATGACTCACCCATATCTGATGGACCATTCAACAAGGATGAATACCGGATGGCCAAGGCATCAAGTGTGGTAAGAGCTGCGGGGAAGGTAGAGTGATGCCCGAGGTTCTAAAGTACTTGTCTGTAGATGAGGACGGGCTGGACTTTATCAACCAAGCGTACAAGACCAGCGAGCTGCCTGAGTTGTGGAGCACAATGAACATTGGACCTCATTCTCGAACGCAGTTAAGAAAAAGTTAAGAAGAAATGTCTTCTTAAGTCCACTTAGGACGTTTCCGGGACAATTCTGTCTGAACGGTTTCTTATCTGTGATTCGTTCTCAGCTAAGAACAGGATTTAAGAACATAAGAGCAGTCGTAAGTCGGCCAGACTGGAGTGTGCCGTGTTCTTAAGGGCTGAATTAGTGAGAAATCATGTGTTCACCACAGTGCTGCCCTCACTGACTGCCAAGAGCCTCGGAGTGATCCTGGACAGCCAGCTGTCCTACTCCGCCAACATTGCTGCAACAACCCGCTACTGCAGGTTCTCCCTGTACAACATCGGCAGAATTCGCCCGTTCCTTACAAGAGAAGTGGCGCAACTCCTGGTCCAAACATTTGTTATTTCCCGACTAGACTACTGCAACGCTCTTCTGGCCGGACTACCTGCATCTGCCATCCGACCTTTACAGCGCATCCAGAATGCGGCGGCCCGGCTAGTCTTCAAACAACCGAAATGTTCCCCTGTTCCGGTCTCTGCACTGGCTTCCCATCTCGGCGCGTATCAAATTTAAGATACTGGTACTGTCCTACAGGGCAATACATGGAACTGCCCCCCCTTATCTGCAATCCCTGGTCAGGTTCCAAACTTCAGCTCGTCCGCTCCGCTCCTCCACTCTTGCAGGTCGCCTAGCTCCCCATCGCTGCG
>OMOT01037172.1:0-13534 GCA_900312575.1 Acanthochaenus luetkenii
ACAGGAATACACTTGACCGAGGTCTGGTTGAGTTTGACCTAATGACCAAATCCGTCGTCATTATCACTTGGCGTGTAGATCTGTGATCCAGTGAGGCGTCTGGTGACCTGCTCCGAGGAGGTCTTCCCTTCCCGTACGTCCCGGCAACGCGGGAGAGATGCGATCTCGGTGTGTGTGGGGAAAGTAGCCTCGGCTTGTAGGCGCACCTCGTACATCAGACCACTCAGACATTCATCCTCCTTCACATTTTTCTGTGATGTTCGGTAACAGGCGGTGGACTTCCTCCTCTTCCTCTTTCTGGCAAACTAAACGTGCGAAACGAATCAGCCGTCTACCGTGGATTATTCATCCTCGCATAGCTCTCCATCATTCTTTCCACAAACCTTTGACCTCGGAACATAAATACATCGTTTTGGAGCTCGGTCACATCCGTTAAGTACCGTGAGTCTACATCTAACAAATCCACTTGCCCTTTGAGATCAATACTCATCAATAGTCAATGGAAGGAATGAAAATTGGTGCGCTGGTATTTATATTTGAAGCATTTAGCTGAGACTCGGTGAGCAGGAAGGGGGTCCGCGTCTTGTGGACACTTCTGTAGTACATAGACAATAGGATTTTGTAGGAATCGAGCGTGTGACCTTCCGGTTATGGGGTCGTCTCTCCAACCACTAGGCCGCCCCAGGAAACCACTTGTGCTTTTTAGCAAGTGTGAAGAAAATAGTCAGCTCCCATTTCCCTAATGGGTGTGACCACAACACACCATACAAGGCTAAAGGATGCCTCGGTTGTGTCCAGTCAGGCAGACCAAGCCATGGACTCTGGAGAATAGTTACAGACGGGCAGTAGACCGGCGCCGTTAATGTCTGTCAGTAGACAAACCCAACTTTCAGGGAGGGGGAGGAGGGCGGCGGCGGCAGGAGGCATGAAGGAAGGAAGGAAGGAAGGGTGGATGATGGATGGATGATGGCTGCGCGTGAGCAGACGCCACGCATGCCTTTGGCCATGTAGTCACCGTCTGTCGAGGCGGCGGCGGCGAGTGAGCCTCGACGAAAGGATGGCGGGTCAACAGCACCGTTTAAGCAAACAAGCGGACCCGTCGGGTTGTTATTGGCCGGGGCAGTGAGCTTGGAGGGGTTGAGTGTGTGGCTACGGGCCTGCAGACGGGGTCGAGGTCCCACAGAGACTTATGGGCCAGCGAGTGATGTGCCGGTGGTCCATGATTGTGCTCTGGACGGGGCACAGAGGCAGGATGTTGTGGATTTTGGCCCGAGTTGCTTGTTCCTCGTAAGTTTCCTGCTATTTCTCACAGCTAAAAGACGGAGGACCTCCCACGAGGAACGAGTAGTCAACATGGTGGAGACTTGTGTGAACTTTGGCTGTTGGACCGCTGTGCAGCGCTGTTCAGCAAGGTTAGCGCTGTTCAGCTGTTCAGCAAGGTTAGCGCTGTTCAGCTAGGTTAGCGCTGTTCAGCTAGGTTAGCGCTGTTCAGCAAGGTTAGCGCTGTTCAGCAAGGTTAGCGCTGTTCAGCAAGGTTAGCGCTGTTCAGCAAGGTTAGCGCTGTTCAGCAAGGTTAGCGCTGTTCAGCAAGGTTAGCGCTGTTTGGCGAAGAAATTGGTTACGTTAGAGAGAAATGCTGCAGAAGCAGAGCAACGGGTTTAACGTTGCGTCAGGGATGTTTGCTCTCACACGAGGTCGCTTTCTCATCTTCACTTCTCAGCAGTTGCTGTTAGTAGGTTTTTAAAAAACGTGTGCAGGTGGTTGAGTTCTGTTCTTCAAGAGGAGCAGCCGGGTTTGGCCTCAGCGTTCAGGTGGTACGGCCATCGCACCAAGGGCCGCGGCGGCGATGGGAGTGTTTCTGGAGGAACCCGGGTTCACTTCTCTAGCGGGGAAGAGTTGGTGGAAAACAGTGGTGCGCCGCCAGAGGCTGATCCCCCACCTGTTGGGGCTAACCAGAAAGCACATCAAGTTCCCAGCCAGTTGCCACATGCGTCGCCTGTTTACCCGACCCACTCCGCCCCGATGACCAAAGTTTAGAGTGTGTTGACATACGCCTGGTCCCTCCGAGCCCAAATAGTGTCACAACACAGTCTGAAGAGTTATATCATTCTCTCTGTCCTCGCTGGCGTCCATCAGCAGCAGCTGGGCAGAGCAAGTAGCAGGTCTAAGCTCTGCATTGACTCCATGAGCAACACGTCTCTGATTAATTACCTTCTTGAAGCCTCTGAGCTTTGTGCTTGAATTCCACCACTGATGAGAACGGTGTGAAACCCCATTGGCTGTTGATGCAGCGGGGCCGTGCCGCTGTTCAGGGTCCCGTGTGTTCTCTCGGCCGGCAGCGTGGCCTGCTGGTCGGGGAAACTGTCCCGTAGTACAACGTTCACAGATTTCATTCCCACAACAGCTGAAAATGGTGTAGACAAAAAAGAGAGACCAGCCTTTGTACTTTAAACTGTTGGACCTGGGTTCTAGCCCCGCTGTCGACAAACGTCCAGCGACGCCCTGCTTCACATTCATACAGTTCCACGCGTTCCCACTTGAGTGCTGCCCCAGCGCAACCAGTCTTCTACTGTTTGGCCTCTGAGCAGCTCCTCTGGAGCCATTGGGGTTTAGTGCCTTGCTCAAGGGCACCACGGTGGTAGTTGTTGAGGGAGGGGAAAGGGCCGGGATTTTTAACCGACAACCTCCCGGCCACAAGCCCGCTCCTCTGACCACCATCCGAACATTATCATGGTACGTCACTCGGCTGAACGTGGTCCCTCCGTCCTGAGGGTCTCGGAACAGCTGGACTCCAGGCTTGTTTTCCCCCACAACCTGTTGGAAAGGCTGAGCGCCGGCCGCCCACCGCGGTGTGGAGGGCGGTTCTCCGGGGAGCCCTCGCTCACAAAAAGAATCTAAGAACGAGGGGAGGCAGCACGTTCCTGCCCATTCTGGGAACCAGGCTGGAGACATAAAGTCAACAACTACTGGCTCTGGGGGATGAAGGAGATCTGGAGGGTTGGGGCTGGATCGGGGGAGGTGGATGGTCTAACACCTCAACCCCCCCCCTCGTCAGTGGGAGGGTGGTGGAGGACATGGCGGTATGAAAGAACGCTTGTAACACTGCACCTATTCATCCATCATCAGCCGTTTGGATTCCCTGCACAAGGCCGCTCCAAAATGTGAAACCCTCGCCATTCTGCTCAGCGTGAACACGAGTACGCAGCGTGTCGGAGGCCCTGTTGACGCTGTGCAGCAACAACGTGGCACTAATGCTGCCCGGGTCAGGGGCTTCAGTCAGAGACGTTTATCTGAGGCAGAGCCGCTCTGGAGACAAACTATCTTATTGGTTGAGTTAAAACTCGATGGGCGGAGTCGAAGAACAGTTTTTCTGATACTTTTTAAGTTTACTAATGTATACTTCTAGTATCATTAAAAGTACAAGTAAGCCCAAGTGTACTATTCTCGGTACCTTTTACAAAAGTGTAAAACAATATTCAACAAGTGTACTATTCTCAAGTGTACGTTTTGCAACCACAACAAAAGTAAAATAAAAGCACACATGCTTTAGTACACGAAATGTACTAAAATAGGCTTTTTTATATTGGAAGAATTTCTTGAAACAAATGACAGTTATCTTGAAATGAGGTAAATCGCAGTAAAATCAAGCTTAATTCAAGAAATGTCTTAAAAACAAGTGAAATATCTGAAGCCCACTGGAGATTTATTTGCATGTTTTAACAAAAATAAGATGTTAAGACTCAACACTAGACTTGTTAACGTGGATATTTGCGGTAGTTTCCTCCCTGGCCGGCCGCCTGCAGAGACCCTTGGAAGCGAGCGATATTAATGGAGCTCGGTCCGCTTGGCGTTTGTTCACATGGTGTTTTTATGGAGGGAAACATCTCCAGCGGCGGCCCTCCATTTCCCAGCAGGGGAGCAGACCGCAGACTTCCTGGGAAAGATCCAAAGAACCGGTCCATTTGCTAGACACAGCTGCTAGACAGGCCGGCTCTGATCAATTGACCTTGTTTCCACGGTGGCCATTTAGAATTGATGTCAAACTCTAAACTATTGGGAAACATATATGTATATATATATATACATATATACACAAATAAATTAAACTAGTGTAACTTCAACACATAAGTGAAGATATCAAATAAATGCTGTTACAATCGCAGTACAACTACTCACGACTGCTTGACACACACACCCTCACTCACGAGATCTCAGGTGTAGTTAGTACAGTACATAAGTGATGACATGATAGTATTTCCAGTAGCATTCATCTATTCTCCTGCTATTGTGGAGGTGTGATGTGTTTTCAGGAACGTTAGCTTGAGGCAGACTGAACACACCAGATGATAACTCAGTTGAAGCGATGGACACTACTGGCCTGGATGCCTCATTTGAACAGTAGCAGAAATTAAGCCATAATTCTGAAAGGTGGGTAACAGATTCAAGGATGTGAAGATTGACACTGGGAGGAATTCACTTTCATGTAGCGGCTTCACTTGCGTATTCAAAGACAACTGAACAGACTTGAAAAGTCCCCATTTGAAAATCAATGGTCAATTTTCTTTCCATCCGTTTCCGGTCTCGGCTGAAGTTTCGGGCTTTATAGGTTGTTTATTTGCAGTGATAAAAAGGGATCAACTACGACCACGATCACTATTTTTGCAGGATCTGAACAACACTACCTAACCTAAACCATGGTTCAGTACAATTCAGTACAAAGTGAAGACAATGTAGTGGAAGCAAGTGGGCAAATTGTCGTATCACCATTTAATGAGACTTAATTTATAATACCTGTTTGTAGACTGCTGCACCAGTGGAGCCCTCTTGGGTTAAATGTGCAGTCAAACCAACTAACCACTAACAAGTACACTCCAATAATGACTTTAAATAATAGCAGTAAGGCAAAGTGGTTGAAATTAACTCGTGATACAAAGCAAAGCAAAAAAAGATTGATCATTTGCAGCATATGTATGAAGTCCCTAGATATTACAGGTGTAATATACTGTACATGTATATCGATATACAGACAGGCAATATAAAATCGGCTAAAATTACCGAAGGGTAAAAAGAACAGCATTTACAAAAGCTTATTGAATGATTCAAGTACCACTACTTTATACTTCAGTTCTCTGGTGTATTCAAAAGCATCTGTACAAAATGTACAAGAATTGTATCCCATGATGCATTGGCTTCCTCTGCGCTGCGCTTCACATCACATCTCGCAATATACTGTGAATGTCAAATAGAAGTGAGGCTTTTACAGTTTTATAAATGGAGCACAAAACCACAGTTCCTACAATACATATCTTCCATTATGAAACTCCAGACTTAATTTCTTGGGCTGGGTGAAGGGACTAAACTAGGCCATGACGCCCAACACATGAACTGACAGTGGGTTTACAGCTGCATAACATGTGTAGTCATGCGTATAGTGGGACGTCACACTGAATTTTCAGACTGTATTTAATTCCAAGGCCTGAAAATGAAAACGATCCATACAGTTCAGGACTTAGCAGACCTGTGTAGGAACCCTGTGAAACACAGCTAGTGGCCATGGGGACAAAATGGCGGTCCAACACGCTGATGTATGAATTTTTCTCAGCAACTTTCAATCTCATATCAGCGCGAGACTGAATCTACAAATGACTGAAGCCATTTAATTTCACAAACACACACAAACAAGGTGACACTGAAAACCTGATTGCCCCGATCACACACACACACACACACACACACAGGTGCAAATGTGATGACATGGAAAATAAAAAACATTAAGTGGAACATTTAAAAAAATAACTAGCATTTAAATCAAATAAAAGACCACGTTTTGTTTTTACATTAGACTCATCAATAACATGTGCACTTCCATAATGACTGTACATCGTCAAGGTCTTACCATCAAAACTGGTAAACATCAATGGTGATTTAAGACGGAGGGATTTGTGCAAATAACTAAATGCATATTGCCATATATATATATTTGCCTGCTGACGGTTCAGTAAAGCAAACCTCTGTATCTGATACAGAAAGATCCTGTGGCGTTTGCCTACGGTTTTAAAGGGAATCCTATTCAATAGAGTACTGATTTGAAAATAGAAATGGAAAATGTTAAACAGTCTATCATGCACTAACTTCTCTTTACAACTGTTTTTTCTTTTTAAATGAAGAAACTATTTCAATTTCACCTGTCAAAAGTCAGAAATAAAAGAATACTTAAACCTGGGCAACATAATTAAGAGCCTTTATGGCAGATCTACATTCAGAGTGAGTTAAATTATCATTTGATATTTTTTTAAATA
The DNA here is from genome assembly GCA_900312575.1 of Acanthochaenus luetkenii. Taxonomy (NCBI): domain Eukaryota; kingdom Metazoa; phylum Chordata; class Actinopteri; order Beryciformes; family Stephanoberycidae; genus Acanthochaenus; species Acanthochaenus luetkenii. The sequence goes on from OMOT01037172.1 coordinate 6,300, forward strand.
TGACTGCATTGATCCTTTCAAAGGCAACAACACTGTACCATTCACTTGTGGGGGTTGTAGTTCACACAATTACTCGTTTAAGTTCCCCTTCACATTAGTGAAATGCCTGTAACTTTTGAACAAGGGAGAAAATTGCAGCTGCAATTAAAACTCCTTACAATGTGATGAAGGGCAGCTTCTGCCATGTTGGATCTGGTGAGGTGAGTCCTGCTGGGGCGGCATTTAATCCAGACAAGTCTCTGGGAGGAAGTGGACGTCTCTCTGGGTGGAAGTACATGTCTCTCTGGGTGAATGTGGGTGTGTCTCTGGTGTCAGTGGTGCTTAGGTTCATACTGCTGGTAGCGGTTCAGCTTGTCCGGGTCGTTGGAGGCCATCTGGGTGAAGTCCTGGAAAATGTCCTGGTAGGTTTCATCTCCTGCGAGGACCAAAAGGAAACCAGAAATCAATAACAAACAAACATACAGTCAGAGCTACATGATAGGGTTGCACAATTAAATTGCCCTACAAAACCAAACGGCAATAACTACGTCAGTCATGACAAACTAAGCATTGTTGGCACAGAAGTGGACAGTATACCATGTAATAGCACTAATGGGTATGATTTTTGATAAGAAATCTAAACTTTTGTCACAACCCTTCACATTTAAAACACAAACTAGTTTGTGCTGTTTGTCAGGCAGAATTATAAATTGCAATTTCAACGTCTGCAAATATCAACAGTGTTAAGTAAAGATGGTAAAGAGGGCAAGCACAGTGACAGTGTCATTAGAACAGGAACGGGAAAGAGAAAGTCAGCCATACCTGTCAGCGTCGGCGTGGCTCGAAATACGAAACGGAATAACGCAGAGGGAGAAGGATGGGAAGGAACAGAAGAGGCAAGAGGCAAATGTTTGAGAAAACGGGCAGAGAGCCTTTCGTTAGGATTGGCGAGCCAAGTCGGAAAGAAAAGACAAAGCCCACAATGATTAGTTTTTCTTAACAACTGTATTGTGTTTAAAGTGCAGGATTTTACGTACAAAAATACAGTTGTGTTGGCCTCAGCACCCCAAAGAAACAAGAGAACAGAAGAAAGGCACAAACTCTGGGGAGGAGTGAGAAAAGAAAAGAAAAATACTGGAGAGTGAAGTTACAGAGAAAGATGAGTGAATGACAGCAATACGGAACAGATTGTGTTGTAACAGAGACAAAACATAGGCAATGTCTCTCTGAGACCTTGTTGCAGGTGTAAACGTGCAGAACGGTGAACTCTGACACCAAATTATGATTTTTATTTCCCCTTTTCAGGCCATTTTACTGAATTATTAGAAGCATATATGCTGCGAATATCCATTATTAAGAAAAAGGCATTTATCAAAAACATTACAAATGCGATACTTAAAATAGTTGTTTTTTTAAAGATTCTATAAATCTAGTGACCGCTCACAAAAATCATTGACCATCGACCGACCGACCCCCCAGGTTGAGAACCACTGCTCTGCACTTCATCAGGTAAAACCACTTGAGTCAAGGGAACTGTAATTTAAAAAAAGGGGGGGGGGGGCTGATGGGATTAGTTCTCCCTCACATCCATCACCCCTGAATGTCCCTCATCAGTCCCATCATTCATCAACTGATTGGAAGCGCTGATGAAGAGGAAGACTGCGAGTTGATGTTGGAAAGGAGGCTAATCCTCTCGCAAAGTAAAACGAGGCGAGGATCATTAACTGACGGCACACTCTTCAAACGCTCCTCTACGCCCTTCGACCCAACCTCCTCTTCCTCTTCTTCTCAATCATTACTAGTGTATCTGTTGTTGACCTTAAGGCAGTGACCAGTTTGCGCACACACACAAAACAAAACACAGCACATGAACTTTCTTTTCTACTGAAGTAGCATTCTCGTCATAGATCCAAAACATTGTTGACTGATTTTTAAATAGCAAGAAATGACCATGGAGGAAATTCCATTCAGGCTACTGCATCGTTTCAAAGCACCTATGACAGAGCTACATACAGCGAAATGGAGGACATTTCTGAGCATAGCACTCCCTCTTGTGGTCAGCACACATAAATGCAAGGGCCCCTTCCTTACCCTGTGAGAAATAAAGTGTAGAAACACCTCAGCATCAACTCTCTCTGCTCCACTCCGTGATTACTATCACAACACAATCGTCAAAAAGCCCTATTGTAACTACTAAACGCAAATCAAAGTGCGTTTGTGCCCAATGAAATGACCCCTCCGAGGATTAGGGCCGGGCTGTATGGAGCAGAGACGTCCAACAAAATTGGAGTACGTTTTAATTATTCATTCATCATCAACAATACTTCATACTCATCTCTATTCTTCCTAAATGTCTGTTCTTTTTTTTGTTGGTGTAAAGTTCCCAAATGATTAAGATAAACATAAGCTAGGACAAGTAGGTGATAAAAAGCTGTACATGGTTACATGTGGATATTGTTCTATTGCACTTCTTGCCTATATACTCGAGCCAAACCCCTTAAAGGATCATTCTGGTGATTTTCAACCTGGGCCTTAATTTCCTAGTTTTTGCCATCATGACGATTGATTGTGTTCAAAATGTCACTTCACTGCAGAACTTTACGTAACTGACCAGTTCGCAGGAAGCGCTGCTCTCCAATACCAAACTCGCTTTTGGGTTCGAGTGTTGGAGCTTGCGTTTGCCCTTTCAGTGTGTACTGGAGAGCAGCGAACCGGCGGCACGTAAAGCTGTACGTTAAATTCTGAACACAATCAGTTGTCAGGATGGCAAAAACGTCCACCCAGAGAGACGTCCACTTCCACCCAGAGAGACGTCCACTTCCACCCAGAGAGACGTCCACTTCCACCCAGAGAGACGTCCACTTGGAAAATAAGGCTCAGGTTGAAAATAACCGGAATGATCCTTTAGGAGTCCACAAAATATTAGAGACAATCAATCAGACGCCGTTAAAAAGGCCTTTCACCTTACTATTCTGGATTTCCCGTGACGACAACAGGGGATTAGCAAGCACACTTACCAGACTGACAAATAACCAAGACACGTGTCATAATAGGTAGAAAATACCACACAATAAAAATACTAAAGAAAATCAAGGATGCAAGCAGAGACCCTCATGGAACTCACCCTTGTGCAAACTGTGTTTTGACAACACAGTGGAATACGTTACATAATTCCAGAGTCACTCAACTCTGTTTATTCTGTCAAATACTGACTATATATAAATATATGTATACACATCATTTACAACAGTGTATGTATGCTTAAATGGTTCCTATGATTATCTTTATAAAATCAACAGTTCTAAGATGTTTTTTTCCGACCAGTCAACTTCACCACAATAAGATGCAGTAAAATGGAGACGGCGTCGATGCACCACTGTAACGACAAAAAGCTAAAACGAGTAAACATGACCTCGAAAATGGAACCATACAAGCGTAAGAAAATTGAAAAGGTAATTGCATAACCATTCAAATGAAACCCGGTGCTTTAGACACCCTACGCCACTCCAAACTGGTCTGATGGGCAAAACCGTCATTCAAAAGTCACGATTACTGCCAGGTAGAGAAGACCGCCTCCACTTTGAGGGTTGAGTGTCGGGTAGCTAGCTTTCCACAATGTGATAGACAGCCGGGACACGACAGACAACTTCAATGTGCTCCTGGTCTCACTGTTCCTCCAGCAGTAGGAAACAAACTACTGAAGCCGTCAATGTTTTCATTAGCTAATATTCCTCACTCGGCTCTAAAATATAGGGGACACCGTCGGCAAACGTTGTGATGTTGATGGCTTTAACCTGGTCACATTAACTCTAGCATCCGACTCTGAACCACACACAGGTGCAGCTCGCCCAGCGCCCGGCTGCGGCTGGGTGGTTAGTACAGCAGGACACAGGACCAAATCAACAGAGTTAGGGTCAGTTCACTCTCTAGTCAATCACTTCAGTAAGCAGATCAAATGTCTTCAAATTCTGAACATTTGGATGTGTTTCACCTCAAACAAAGTGATGTCTAATCTGTAATGAAATCTGAGAATGTGAAGCTGCAGTTTTAAGTCAACTGACCCCAACCCTGAAACCTTTACACGTCTTCTGGTAAGCTTGGTTTTACGTCGCCTCTGTGTTTTGAGTGGACAGTTACTACGTTTCATCCAGCTGCAGGCTAATAAACTCCTGCATGCATTTCCTGTACTGCATCTCGGTGGGGCTGTTGGTGGGATATTGACCTGACTGGCTGTAGGGCCCCTCCGCCTCCCGCATCTCCTCGTTCATCTTGGCCAATCGCAACCTGGGGGCGGGGAAAGAAACAGGAAGTCGCAGATTAGCACAGGTACAGTGATGATATTACATGTCGTTCATTAGACTTTTCACAGTAATTAGAGGGTTCCTCTTCCATTTGTGAAATGTCCAATCCTTTCAGTCTTCTGACATAGCAGGCTAATCACTCATTGTACATCATCTGATTGGCCAATGAACGCAATTAAACTAAATTAACTAGTGATACCTTGTGGCAAAAAGTGGCTACTGCAGACATGCCATGTTGGACTAGTGTTTGGTTGAAGCTTGTAAGTTACTTCAGCTTGTAATAAAATACTTGACATGATTTCATGCCAAATGACTTATGCATTTGGTAAGCAGCCGTGTTATGAGCAGGATAATGTACAGTGAATGGGTCATTACTGCTAAATGATCAAGGTGACCGCTTCACATCGGGGTCTTGATTCACTGTCGAGGCTTATTTTGTGATTTTTATTTATAGCACCTTTCAAAAACAATGGAGTTACAAAGTGCTTCACATAAGGAATGATTATATACACACACAAAAACATACAAATAATTTACCATATTTTCCAAACCAGTGTAGGAGCCTTAGCATTTGTCAGTACCAAGGATCTGATGTAACTATCCCTTGTTCTATTAAACGGGAGTGAGCACCTACAGTATATTCCCTGCCTAAAGAAAGGAATAAAAGGCTACTCACAGTGTGACTATATCTGCGTTGGCTGCCTCCACTGCCATGGATAGGGGCGTTTTCTCCTCAATGTCTGCAGCATTTTGATTAGCTCCTCTTTTCAGGAATAAACACACTTGCCTGAAATAAAGAGCAAGGTTAGTTAATTTCTTGGACGTCAAATATAATCTCAGTTGATAGCCTCCACTGGCAGCAGGTTTACAAGCTCAACATAATGTAAATGTATAGGTATAATGAGGTCGGCAAAGTAAAGGGTCTCAAGCATCAGCAACATACATCACAAGCTTAGTTAGTGTTAATATATATTTTCTTATTAGGGACTATTAAAGGGTTGAGGGCAAATTAAATGGAACTTGACGCAGTATGGCGTTATGGGTTGTTTAAGTAGTTTTGTTCCAAAATGACCACTTACTCCAACAATATGACTGATGACTCTTACAAGGGGATGATACTTTTTATAGGACAAAATGATCACACTTTTACTGACTGGATCATCTATAATTGTGAAGTATTAAATGATAAATTACAGATAATAATTTTTCAATTTTTCCAAACTGGATATGTGTTTTGGAATTGAACTCTTCAAATATAGTATACGCCAATAAATGTGTGAAAATTGCCAGTTTTCATTTCATAACAAAGGGATCTGGAGTGTTGGAGTGAGGGCCAAAGCCATTATGTGGCCTGTGGCCACCAGGAAATATTTTTGCACAGCAATACACCTTATTCCCACTCAGGGTGGGAAAATCAACCCGGAAGAACAAGTACAGCCCTATGTCCTACTGTTGGGTACCAAGATGCACAACATACAAACATCGGGAATTGGACAAATATTTACATTTCACAGATTCCCCACTGAAAAACACATTAGAAATAAATGGATCTCAAGAATCTGTAAAGAAAGGTTCACATTTTAGGGTAGTATATTTGACCCAATGGAATCTAGCGTAGCAAGCTAGTAAGCTAGTTAACCTCCTTGCTAAATTCAAGCAGCCCTTGTAGTTCTTAAATTGGTTGTACATATGCCTATAGTGCAGGGCTCGAAATTGCGAATTTTTTTTGACATATGGTGCTACCAATTTTTGGCTGGTGCTCCTAACTTTTGGCTGGTGCTCCTAACTTTTGAAGTTGGGAGCACCAGTGCTACCAAGTGAAAAAGTTAATTTCGAGCCCTGTAGTGTATATACTGGTACCTCTTATATAGTGTATTTTTTATGGTATGTCTACCCACAGCACTTACGGTACAGATTGCTGGCTCTTAATGTATATACTCTTCTACTGTTTATTATTTGTATATATGCATATAATTGCTGTTTTGCACTCTGGTTAGACAAACCTAATTTTAATTGTGCTTGTACTGTGTAATGACAATAAAGTGAATCTAATCAGAATTTTATCTACGGTAGTTGTTGTTTTCATCTGCTATGCCAATCTTCCAGCTAGAGTTTCCCAACCAGAGTGTGACACAAGTTAAAAAATGGCCGCTGTGGGAATAAGGTCTAGTCACATTCTCTGAGGAAAAGGTTGGTGTAGTAGTGATGGTAGTGAGATGCGTGAGACAAACCCTGTGTGTCCCAGCATGGTGGCGTGGTGGAGGGGTCCTCGGCCCTGGGCGTCCTGCTGGTTCACATTGGCTGCGTTTTGGAGCAGGAACTCACAGGTGACCAGCGAACCCTGAAAGTGTTGATATGAACAAATACACTCTTACTTTATACACTACACCACTTTAGCCTTAGGGACAATGTTAAATTAAAAGATAAGCAAATGAAACAAGTTGTTGTACAGTGTGAGAGGTTTCAGTTTGCGGCAAACTGCTGTGTTTCAGACATTTATTTCATTTTTACCACAACCTTAAAGAATTACAGCTGTGCACAGGAAACTCCTGTTGGACTACTATTACTCTTGTAAACACTGACTGTTACATGCTGTCAGCTGCAGAGTATGTTTTACACTTCATTACCTGAGTTGGCATTTCTAGAGAGACTGTGCTGTATGCAACATGACATTGATCGTTTAGCATCAAAGATGTCAGCAACATTGACAAAAAAAAACACGTTGTGGATTACCACTTTAACTTTGAATGCCGTTAATAAATGTGTTGTTTTGTTTTCTATGCTGGCTAAACTGAATTTCCCTGGGCATAGTAAATGGTACTGAACCGACCGGGTGCTGTAGTCATGCTCACCCCCAGCACCGCCATGATGAGCGGCGTCCTCTTGTCGTCCTCCGCGTTGACCCAGTTGACCTCTGCTCCGTGGGCCAGGGCCTCCGCCATGTCCGGCAGGCTG
>OMOT01037186.1:0-13595 GCA_900312575.1 Acanthochaenus luetkenii
ACACACACACACACACACACACACACTGCACTATGTTGCACATGGAGATACACATCTCTGGACTATATCATGGGACTCAACTATCCCACACAGGACTCAATTTAGTGATACAGCTGTACATTTGTATAATGCTTTATTTATAAGTGCCCATTATTGTTACCTGCTATTACCTGTTTCTTTTTTTATTTTCCTCCTGCCTTTCCCATTTCTGGCATTGTATTGCCAATTGCTACTGTAACACCTGAATTTCCCCTAGGGGATCAATAAAGTGCATTTAATCTAATCTACATGTTCCTAGGTCACCTAAATAGCGCTCCGGCGCTGGGATGTGAGGTTCCCGAGGTAGATTAGTAGCTGCAGGAGGCTGGGAAGCGGGGGTGTTTGGAAGGACTCCAGAGGCTGAAGTAGAGTGGTGCGGAGAAAACTGCTACCATTATAATTGAGGCGACAAACTGGCGATGACTGGGTGAGGGACTAGGGTTTATATACTGTAGGTGATGAGTTTGATGGCAGGTGTGTAGGTTGATTGGCTGATACACTGCAGGTTATCAGGAAGCAGCCACGCTCACACCAACACACATTACATTACAGCATTTAGCAGATGCTTTTAGCGACTTACATATCATCATACCGTTGGCAGAGGCAGCCATGCAAGGTGCCAACCTGCTCAACGGGAGCAATTTGGGGGTTAGGTGTCTTGCTCAAGGACACCACGACTGATTGTTGTTTTTTTCGGGAGGAGCTGGACTCAAACCTTCAATCTTGCGGTTGCTGGGCGGGAGCTCTACCTCCTGAGCTACTGCTGCACACACGCACAAATAGAGAGAGGCAGACAGGAGGGTCCTCGAAACACTGGGGAGAGGGAAACATGAGACACTAGAAAATAAGCAGGGGTATGGCCACGGCCGTGACAGATACTGATTGGTTCAATATTGAGCTTGCTACAGCTTTCCTATTATCATTAAGGAAATAGGGCTACAATAGAAGTCAATTGGGCAATCGTAAATGCTTTGGAAAAACTACGATAAATGTGCTTTTCCGAGACGGTAAGCTCATGGTATATTCTTACATGTCTCAGTATGCTCACCTGTGAAATAAGCATTTACGATTGCCCCATTGACTTCTATTGTAGCCCAGTGAGAGCCTGCAGGAAAGCTGTAGCAAGCTCAATACTGAACCAATCAATGAAATTATGGTCTCTATGGGCCAGATCTTGTTTGCGTGTGTACAAATGTGTGCAAACTCATAGCATGCGCAAATAAATGAATATGCAAGATGGGGCGTTTACATGCTATTTTGCACAATACTGGGAGGAGAAAATGTAAATTGATTAATGCAGCACACGCACTGTGATCTATCAAACCTCAACGTTGATGGAGATTGCGTCTTTATTTTTTACGTTTCATGTGTAAAGAAATCAATATTTATTGAAAAAATGAATGAAATCACTTTTAAAATTCTAAACATATTATTACCCAACGAAATACTCAGTCTCAATCATTTCTAATAGTGTTAAGCCCCGCAAAATCATTCTCAAAAACTGTCAAATTACTGCAGTCACAAAATAATCTATTAGTCTATTTTAACCTTCTAATTTAATTATATAGGCTCAAATTTCATTTTGCGCTAGCGGTTCTGCTGCGCGTCCAAACTCTCCATGGTGCAAACCATTAAACATGTGTGGCAACCCGCCTCTCATACGGGTCTCCACCGCTGCCAGAGATGGGAAACACAGGAAGCAACACACTGTCCAAACGGGGTTACTGGTTATTAACAGGTTTTATTGACTGTTTACCACATACAACCACCCAGCACAGAGTCCGTGGGTTTACGGCAGGAGGACAGTGTTTCAGGTAGTCGGGGTCAAGGCTGGAGAAGGGCAGTAGTCCTGGCACAGGGGAGGCACCAGAAGGGTCCTCGGACGGTCAGGGGTCTGGGCACACAGCGTACCCCGTCTTCCACTCCGGCATCCACTCTCTCTCTGGTCCTCCTCTTGCTCACCTCTACTCCCTCTCTCACTCCACACCTCCCACGTCACTCACTACCTTTTCTTCTCTGTCTCTCCTCCTGCCCACACTTCTTCCTTCTTCCTTTTCCTCTGTCTGAATCACACCGAGAGAGCGAACTCTACTTCCTGCCTCTTTTTATAGGGCCCGCTCTCTCCCCTGATTGGCCCTGTGCTTCCCTGCAACTTCCTCACCTGTCTTGCATCTAGGCTGAGTAGGGAGAGCACTGTGCTTGGGCCCTAGCGCCCCTGCAACTTCCTCACCTGTCTTGCATCTAGGCTGAGTAGGGAGAGCACTGTGCTTGGGCCCTAGCGCCCCTAGAGGAGCCTGCCTAACCTGCCTCTGGCTGCCACACATGCAAAACCCTCATTTAAATACTGCTGTCTCCACCACGTTTGCACCTATTGTCATTTACGCAATAATTCTTAGTAAATCACCCGCAAAATGCCCATCAATCAAATGCGCAAACTTTTAGAATGTACACGCAAATTAATACCCTGTATTTGGGATCTTAGTAGATCCGGCCCTATGTGTCAGGTTCATGGTAGACAGTCCACAAATAAGGTCCAAAAGTGAACTTATCTTTTAAAGTTAGGGGGAAAAGGTTTTAAAATTCTTTCCTCGCAAGCCTCCACCAATGACCTTAAAATCATTTTGATTTCATGTTGGAAGCTAAATGGCACTTAAAAATGTGTTGATATTCTACACACACAAGATTAGGCTACATCACACTTATTTCTTCTGCCATCTATTGTCAATGCATTTCACCTCAAATGTTTGGTCTCATGCTTTTGTATCTTTCCAACCAATCCATATTGGAGCACATAGTTGAGCAGTCTAAAGTTATTCACATACTATCCTCTCAAACTTTCTCTTTCTTCCATCTCTCTATCCTGCAGCTGTGAGGAGGATGTGAATGAATGCAACCGCAACAACCTAAAGGACGAGTGTGAGAACGGCGGTGTTTGCGTCAACACTCATGGTTCCTTCTACTGTAGCTGCACGGCAGGATTTGTAGGCCAGCACTGCAGCTTGCAGCCTGTAGTTGTACCTGACATGCAGGCGGGCCATGCCGTGGTCAGCAAGGAAGAGTTGATCGGCATTGCTGTGGTGCTCTTCGTCATCATCACCCTCATTGTCCTCTTCATTGTCTTCCGCAAAAAGGTCTTCCAGAAGAATTATTTGCGTAACAACCTATCTCTGGTCCAGGACCCAGCCACGGCAGCACTCCTGAACAAGGGCAATGGCGTTCAGTTTAAGACCCTACACTGTACACCAGGAGACCCTCTTAACTTGTACTCTGAGGCAGGGCTGGGGCCGACGGTGGTGGGAGGGGCTGGGATGATGGGACCTCCACAGGTCCCGGTGAGGCCCATGGCGTACACGCCCTGTTTCCAAGGAGACCCGCGGTCCACGCTGGTGAAGATGGTGGATGGGCAGGGTGTGGAACACATGGAGATGAGCACCTTTCACCCAGAGTCACCAGTGATGCTAGCAGGGACCACCAGGAGAGGGGTGGTGGTGTGCAGCGTTGCCCCCAACCTGCCACCAGTGTCACCATGCCGCTCAGACTGTGACTCCAAAAGCCCCTGGGACAGCGATGAGGGTGAGTGTGTGTGCGTGTATGTGGGATGGGAGAAATGATCCAGACAAAATAAATAAGAAATTGGGAATTTAGAAATTTTCCTTCAAAATCTAAATTGTCATTAATAATCATAAATGTATCAAATAATCAATTAATATCTTGTTAGATAGTCAAAAAGTCAAGTAATCAATTCCGTGATCATTAAACACCAAAATTAATTAAATGCCCAATCTGATGAAAATCAAGAAATCAATCATGTTTATTTATATAGCCCTTATATACAAGCATGTCCCAAAGGGCTTTACATTGCTTCATATATACATACTACATCATCATATACATACTACATATGCACTGTCATATACATCATGTACCATACTGCACACAAACACATCTATGGGCAATTTAGAGTCTTCATTTCACCTGACCTGCATGTCTTTGGACTGTGGGAGGAAAGCGGAGCACCCGGAGGAAACCCACATGAACACGGGGAGAACATGCAAACTCCACACAGAAAGGACCGGGACAGAGATTCGAACCCATCTTGCTGTGAGGTGACAGCGCTAACCACTGAGCCACCGTGCCGTGGTATTATCAGAACTGTAAAAATAACTAAAAACATTGACAAGCAAACTCGTTAACTAGTAATCATACAAACTAATTTGCTAATACGCAATCAAAAGTTTAAAAAAAACTAAAAAACAGGCTACTGACAAGCAAACTATGGTAGGTAACATTAGCAAGCAAACAAGCTAACCATTAGCCTAAGCTATAGCCTAGTTATAGAAACCATTTGCTAGAAAACTAAAATTAGCGAACATGGGTGACATTTGGCTGTTTCTGTGTCAGAGCGCACAATTGACTTATTGCGCTTGCCTGGTGTCACTAGTTTATATTGCCCCCTTACTAGGGAGTAAGGGACTTTCATAAAAACCTGTGTCTTTGGACATGTTGATTCCAAAATTACTTTGCAGGGTATTTTTGAAGAACCGGGTGTCTTGGGCCCTCTTGGGGATGTTTGATAATATCCTTTTCTTCTAGAAGTTTAACATTAGCATCCACAGCAGCAACTTTCATGGTGTCCTCATCTTCATCCTCCTACTGCTTTTCTTGGTCTTGCTGGTCAGTGACCACTGGTGGTGCGTCAATACTTATTTCAGTTTCATTATTAACATTACCATCTTTATTCTCATTTGGAACAATTGATTGAGCCTCAAAATGTTGACGTTTAGGGACTAATTAACAGTCCATTATGAAGTGCCAGGTCACTTTGCAACAGTATGCCTAAGTTACTAGCAGCGAGCTAGATAAACGCAGAAACGTTGCACTCACTGTGCCAGGAAGGTGAGTGTGCGCCTGCCCCGCACCCTTGCGCACTGCATATAATATCATCACAAACGGACCACCTGTGACCACTTCACCAAAAATGTTGGTTTGATGATTTTCAGTCAAAATTACAGGTTTTACAAGCTGTAAACATATTATGTTATCAATTTTATTCACATAAAATTGCTAATTATAATTTAAAGCAACAACAGAAATGTCTTCTTCCCAAGCCCCTCCCTGGCACCACCTATGCAACTAGCGAATACGGTGATCATTTAATATTTTAACTGTAAAAGTATAACCTGGCTGATACGGTGGATGTGTGGGACATAGAGCCTGGAGAAGGTCCTTTGATCAATGATGGCAAACCCAGAATAATTAGGTGACTTTGTCATCATAGAATTTATGATCATTGGATATCAAAGTTCTCAATTCAAGATGTCTTGGCCATTGTCCTTCTAAAGCTCTGCCTTGCTCCCATGTGGGGCGCAATCACATGTAAAAACACAACTTGCTCTTTACGACACCCTGCTGCTAGCTGGTATGAGGCATTTCCCAAACCCAGCTAAAGCCTGGCGCATCCACTTCGCTTAATGGTCTTGTGTCTTTCATATCCACTGGGTGATTTTTGCGGCTCTCTGAGGAGTGCACTTGTAAGTTCAAGTACATTTATTTGTATAGCCCTTTATCACAAGCATGTCTCAAAGAATATGAGCCAAACTAGATCTAACTGAACAACAATCAATGGAATTACAGAATAGTATAAGACAAACATAGGGAGACAGAACAAAGCACAAGATACACAATATAATTTGTTTGCAGGAAATAGCAAGCCTATCTATTCTACAAGGCCTAAACTACCCGGCACCACCAGCCTTAGACCCTCGAGACATGCAAGGAAAAACTTCCAAGAAAACCTTATTAGGTAAAATAAATTAAGAAGCTTTGGGTGGGCCAGGTCAAAGAGGAATCCCCCACTAGGACGGCTGAGCGTGCAATAGGTGCCAGGACAAACAGTGAAATGTACAATAGCATAGGCAATGAAAGTGACATAGGAAACAGATAAGGTGATAGAGGCAGATAGGGCACAGATGTTCGCAGAACTAGGGGCTGCGATCGTGTAGTAACCGCATCAGGGATGGGACAATGGCCAGCAATAACGACCATAGGGGAAAGGGCAACACCCATGTCCACTGCATGGTAGGGACACTGCGCCAGTGTCTGAGAGAAGAGGAAGCACAGACAGATAGACACAGACACTCCAGCAAGCACTGATGACCGTATAAGCCGGGGCAGCACCCACATCCACTGCTTGGTAGGAACATTGCAACGGTGTCTGAGAAAAGAGGAAGCACAGACAGATAGACACAGACACTCCAGCCAGCATTGATGACCGTAAGAGCCAGGGTAGGAGCTGGTAGGAGGCAGGGCAGCACCCTGTTGAACCGCAACCTCAAAATGAATTAGAGTTGTTAGTGGAAGAGGCTTTGCTCGCAGTGTTTCATCTCCATCCACGTCCACTGCAGGTAAGCCGTATGAGCCATAGATACGAAGTTAGCTAGGCTAATAAATAATTAGTACAAATAGGCTAATAAATAAAGTATAATTGCATAGCTAATTGTTTAGCTACAAATATATTTGAAAGATTTGGCAATTTTTTGTAGATTGTCAGGCTGAGGCTGCAGTCCCAGCCCACCCCTCCTCCCTCTACCACCGCCGGTCCCAGCCAAGCCCAAAGTCCCTTCACCCTAGCAGCTAGAGGAAGGATGACAGAGGATAATAATCAAAAAGAACCGATAAGAGTATCGATAAAGGGAACAGGGGATAGACAAGCGAATAACCATGAGCACGGCTTCCGAGTTTTTATATAAAGTGCAAATGCAAAGGTGCAGTCCGGTGTGTGTGATGTTCAAGGCATCAGAGTGTATGTGACAGTCCTTGAGGGGGCGAAATGGACACCACAGCCCTGGGGAAAAAGCTGTTTTTCATTCTGTTAGTCCTGTACCGCCTGCCAGATGGAAGTGGCTCAAACAGAGGATATCCCGGGTGTGTTGTGTCCCTGATGATGTCACCAGCTTTCCTCCTCAGACGGTTATTGTACACACTGTCCGAGGATGGCAGGTCGGCACCGATGATCCTCTGGGCGTCCTTCACCACACGTTGCAGTTTTGTCCTCTCTGCCAATGTGCAGCTGGCATACCACACAGTGCAGCCATATAGGATGATGCTCTCAAGCAGACAAAACACATAGGAAAATATATGTTTTTCCCGGAATCAAACAAGATAAAGATCCGAGTTTTTAACGAGGACTTGAGCCCCACCTCCGTATGAAGGAAAGTGAACCCGGTTCACTATAGCGCTTTTATTGGGCAATTTTTCCACCAGCTCCGAAGGCGAGAGACCATCTCTCAAGGTAAACTCCTTCAAAAGACAAGGAATTCATTCCCTTAAGCTCAGGGCATCTAAAATACCAACACACATTTTATCTTAATTCAAAGTGGCCATCCAGCCCGGGAGCATCTGTTTTGTTTTTGTTTTTTACTCAGACACTGGGAAAACCACTCGGAATCAAGAGATCAAACAGTTGATTAAAACATCAACAACCATCAATGCGTGTCTTAAAACTAAACCCATACACCTTTATGAACATCATGATGCACATTATAGTATAGTATTTTTGGAATACTTAATCACACCATGTAAGAGTTAGCGCAGGTAAATACTGCATCCCGTTTACACCATGTGCTCATATCCTTCTTATTGGAAAGCCAGATATTTTGAGTGGAATATGCCGACATCAGCTGCGATAGTGAGGCATGCAAACACTACTGTTGGTTTTCTGACCTGTGTGAGTCCTGTTTCCATGGTTATACACACATTATTTTATGTATGTGACACATCTTATCTCAAATGATGAGCTAGTATCCAGAATATTTTGTGCATGTAAATACACTTAACATCATGCACAGTTGTGATTTCAAATTTAATGAAGAAAGACCCCTGGCCTACTGATCCTCTGACCTGTCCCTGCAGGTAAGATGGTGGAAATGGCCGAAGAGGTCACCCGTTTCTCAGGGAGCAACAAAGGCAGTAGCTCAGAGGTCCAATCACTGAGCTCCTTCCAGTCTGACTCCTGTGATGACACCGGTAAGACACACAACCCCCATTTACCTAATTGACTTTCAGTGTTCTTATCCAGGTTTGCACTACTTGCACCAACAATGATTTGTGATTGTCAGAAAATCCCAGTTGGGAAAGGACAGTAACAATTTCCTAGGGTTTCAGTTCTTTTATGTTTTGTTATTTTTAAAGGTTTTTCTTTGCTTGTTTATCTTTTACATGGTCTCATTTGCTGCCAATATGTACTGAGACTATTTTAGAAAGTTCACTTTTTCATCATTATCCATGCGAATATCGGTTGCTATCATTCAGACTTTGTTTTGTTTTATTTGTTTTCACAGTTACTTTGGATTGCTTCACAATGTGGTGTTGATGTGTTGTGGTTGTGGCTTTTTGTGCTGGAGTGTATTTGGTTTTGTGTTAAAATTTAATTCCATTATCCTTTTCTCACTACATCTCTGATTTTTAGCAATTCATGGCATACATTCTTTCACTTTTCATAATTGTCATATTTAGAAAATGGCAATTTTGTGTGTTCATCATTGATAAAACAATGTAAAGAAGTTTGACTCACATTGTTGACTCGATAAAGTTTGATAGGTGTCACCAGCTGAAAAACCTTTTGGCAAGATGGCAAGCAGTAAAAAGTGATCTTTTATATTCTTAGATGTTTTTTTCATATAGTTATCTTTGCATTTGTGTAGGAGTAACTTTTTTTGGCAGTGTTCACTTTGCTGTTTTTATCTTTTGACCTACAAGATTTCCATATACTGTATATTGCCAGTAAATGCCCCAAAACATTCAAAATAATCAAGAAGGCTTGACAGTGCCAAAGCCAGCCCAGGCATTCTACTCTGCAAACAGGAATGGCAATAGTGGACAGCCATAAGCAATGCCACAGGCCTCACCCTTGACCCGTGCCCCTTTCTACTGACTGTATTGTCTCCTTCTTCTCCCCACAAGCCTCCATAGTGACCGTTATTCGACTAGTGAATGATGCAGTCGACACAATCGAAAACGAAGGTACCATGTCTCATCCACCTCCCCTCTGTTTCTTAGGTTTCACTCCTTCCACTATACTTTTATTTACATGCGGTCATTGCAGTAATCATGGCTGTCTCCTCAGACAAATGACCCACTCTGTAGGGATGCAGTGATTAACTGGTGTCATTATGAATCGCACTTTAAAACACCACGGTTTTCTAACTGTAAGCATTTTAGAAGCTACGGTATCTATGCTGTCCATTGTTCTATACTGGCTCTATGGTATTACAACATCCCAGCCTTATATCCACCAAACAAGCGTGTTAAACCACCGATGTGGAAGCATTGTGGATACCTCAAAAATAACCAGGGGATTGTGAGTGAATGAATGAATGAATGAATTAAATTCTATTTTTGTGTCATGACAAATTAATGGCCCATCCCACAAGATTATATGACAGTGTTTTACAAACATAAAAATTGGCATTGGGTAAGGTTCAGTAGGAGAGGGATTCCTGGGTGAACCAGTCATTGCCCCACCCCCAGCACAAACCAAATCATTCTTCATCAAGGTAATAAAAAACTGTTGAAATGTGATTAGCTTGGTGGCATGTTGCTTAATGAAATGTAACGCTGGTAGGGGATTAAATATTAAATTGTCACTTACAATCAATAAAGTAGTGGTAAGTTAAAGAGTTCAAATCAACAAAGTGAGTATTGCAGCGTCCATCAATTACCAAAACAGCTGTAATCTAGTCCAAACAAAATGTTCTTGTCATCCTGTCTTCCAATTCCAAGGGCTGTCTGTCTGAGTCGTTGAATCGTGAATTATTTACTCCCTCTTTACTCATTCCTATATGTTTTGATTAAATGGTTTTCAAGTATTGACTAGGTGTAAAAGACTAACCTATTACAATAAGTCCAATCCATTATTTATTGTTTTCATAAAGCAGTTACTGTAGTATTATTATTTCTGTTCAAAAGGAAGCTACTTCTAAAATGAAAAATATACATTTTCCCACCATATTTTAATATAACGGAAAGTCTAAATAATAGGGATGGGACGATGTGGTAATCTCACGATTCAATTTGATTCACAATGTGGGGTTCACGATTCGATTAAGCCACGGTTCGATGTGAAAAAGATAGATGATAACAAAGTATGATTGTACAACATTGCCATTATTTATGTAGGTATGACTGAAATACCATAAGTTCCTATAGGAATATCATATGAATATTATAGTACCATAAAGTGCAATAAGGTCTCTATAACCCCTCTATTGCAAACCACACACACTATAATCCCCTATAGGTATATTATATGAATATTACAGTGATTTAACATTTGAAACATAGAATACATTTGCTTTTATTATAAATCAGTCAAGGTGGAGCCAAATAATTCAGTGTTTGCTTTTTAAATGTTAATTATTACATGCAGTGTGAATGTCACAATGTCCTCCTTCCTTGACTTTTCCTTGCAATTTTGTATCTCAGTTTTTACACCCTCCGCTGTACAAACAGTGTAATTGGCGGAGAAGGAAGGGGGGGAGAGGAGACGAAGCAAACAGATTAAGCAGCAATGTAGCTCACAGCGCATACGTTTGATACATCGTTCTGTCCCATCGCAAATTATCGTACTACAATGTATCGTCCCATCCCTACTAGATGTGTGGCAGTAGCTCAGGAGGTAGAGTTCCCGCCCAGCAACCACAAGGTTGAAGGTTCGAGTCCAGCTCCACCCGGGGGAAAAAAACATCATAGTGTCCTTGAGCAAGACACGTAACCCCAAATTGCTCCCGTTGAGCCTTTGCCAACGGTATGATATGTAAGTCACTGCTAAATTCCGTAATGTAATAAGGGGCTGGCTGACAGGTCGGGTTCAAATAAGTGTGTTTCCCTCATGCCCCCACACAGGGCAAAAACATAGGTGGTTACAGATAGTGGGCAGTCTTCATTTGGTGAAGATTGAATGTGTTTTGTTAGCTGCAGAGACACCAGATATACAGTATATTACAATAGTTTATTATTGTCCATGCAGCTACCCCCAGACACACACACACATACATAAGTCCCTCCATGAATTAAAGATTTTGCACTCACAATAGTTTATGCAAATTACACCAATCTCAACAATATTTGCGAGAAGTTTAGCCAGTTATCACACTTACACATAAAATGGACCAATCAAACCAAACATCAACAAACAATGTCGTCTTCTACTAACCCTAACCAAGGTTTATTCACCCTACAGATGGAGTAATCTAATTTTGTAATCTCTTTAGTGCCACTTTAGTGCCATTTTTGCCCTTATGATTTTACTGTAAAAAAACACCTAAAAACTGTTAATTGCATTGCAATTTCTGAGAGAACCTTACGCAAAATCAATAATGTTTGGTTTCAATTATCACAAAAAACTTTAAATCCTGTAGTAACTGACCAAGTCCCACAAGACCTCAACTTAAAGACCCTTATAGTCAATAAGACTACATTAAAAACAGAAGACACTCATATTCCACTGTTAAAGGGCTGTCTGTTCTGCTGTTCTTCCACCTGACAGTGTCAATCATGGACCAACGTCAGACCAACAACAGAGGTGATTCTCTCTCTCTCTCTCTCTCTCTCTCTCTCTCTCTATATATATATATATTTCTCATCAATGTTCTTCTGCTTATCCTCCCTCCCCAGTCGAAGCTCAATGTGTGTGTGAATGTGTGTATGTGCGTGCAGCTTGTTGATCCAGTCACTGTGCTGTGCCGACTCTGTAGCCCAGGACCGTCACTCTTCCTCCTCATCCTTTGCCTGCCATCTCTCACCATATTGCATCACTCCATTTGGTTTCATGTAAATGTATTTAATCTCCTGTTGAGTGATGGTTCGTGTTATTAAGTGATTGAGTTTTCATGGCATCAATCTCTCCTTGGTTTCTCTCCCGCTTCGCTGCTTGGACGTCTTTTTTTAGATTTATTGTTTTGTTTTTTGTACTTTATCTTTAGTCATGGTTTGTTTTTTAGGAAATGTGCCTTCTGTTAATGAATATGCAGAGTTTTTGGTTGATTTTCCAGTTGGTCAACTTAACTGTTATGTGATGACAACATAGACACCAAAATTATCCATGTGTTCCCGGTAGATCGATGGCTTGATGCTCCATGCTAACACTTCAGCATACACTATGTTGAGTGATAGTAGGCCTCTAGCATCATTGGCTGTGGTGCGCCATGCTAACACTTTAGTATACGTTATGTTGGAGCCTACTGTCACTTGTCATTATCTACTCACCCTCATGTCAGTTGAAACACAGGTGACATTTCTTTGTCCTCATAACACACAGGGAGGTTGCAAGCACAACTCTGTAGCAGCCTTCTCCTAAACAACTGAAGTCTGTGATGACCAGTTCTTTAGAGTTCCAAAAAGGGCAACAAATTACCATAAAATTGCTCCATACAGCTCAAGCAGCACAAGTCTTCTGAAGCCAAACGATCACATTGTGAGTGGAAAAGCCCTATGTTTACACCATTATTTTACGCAAATCTTCACTACAGCCGTTGTTTTTGAAAACGTTCACACATGCGTGCACCCAGATGTTTCCATGAATCTTCCGTGTTTACACTCCTACACATAGTTCTACGTCACACAAACTGAAATAACTCTTGCTTAAAGTGACTTATAGTACTAATCACTTACTTATCAGACTTTCAAACAAAGAAGAAAATATTAGACGACTTCTATATAAAAGAGGAACAACAGTTCTTTGCCCAGGACGAAGCAATAGCAGCTCAGCCAGATCAAACCACTAACCCTGTCTGGACAGCATTGGTATTGCTAGAGATCTGGTGATGTAGCTTTTACGTGAGTGATTCAGTGATTTCAAACTCGTTCCCTGTCAACTCTATTTGTGATCGCTTCCCTGCAGGAGTACTGTTCCCAAGCAAAACATCCATACAGTCTTTCAGTCAACTCCCATATCCTCTGTCAATGGTAGAGCTGTCTGACAATGTGATTTAAAATTGCCTACTTTGTGTGATAAACACATTCTGAAATTTGACAGGAATGATATATATGGAATGAATTTTGTCTAAGTATTAAAATGCTAAGAAATGTAGGATCACAAACCAAAAATTATTATATTATTTATACATATTATTTGAACAGCAGATGGCGTTGAACCGCAGTTTCATTTCCTGGCTTTTGCTTTGCTTTGCTGAGTTTTGGTTTGCATTAGTTAACGACTGTTTTACGTGAGGTCTGTGTCTGCTGAGCACTTTGTTGAAGGTAGCCGCACTTGGTCCCGGGTCTGCTGAGCACTTTGCTGGAGATAGCTGCACTTGGTAAGAGAATTGTTGTGTTTTCTGTTATTGAGGTAAGTCTTTGGAGTTGAAGGCAGTACTTAGTGTAATTTTGTAGCCCAGGTGAAACTAGTCTAAGTAGGTGGTAATTGCTGGGAGGGGCTTAAGAGTCTGTAGATAATTGATGGGAGGGGTGTAAGTCACTGTAGATGAGATAAATAGATCTTGGAAGTGTGCATGTAACCAGTACACTTTAGTTTGCATTAGTTAATCGACTGTTTTACG
>OMOT01037420.1:1289-13581 GCA_900312575.1 Acanthochaenus luetkenii
GAGTTTTAATTGAAATATACAATTGCATAAAATGTAATGAATCCCCATAGTCGTTTTATTAAATTTGATCATGTGATAGACAACATGATGCCTGGCTACTTTGTTCTTCCCTTGTCCTTTGTGTGAAAAACTGAAAATGTAATAGGGGGAAAAAAAGTGTAAAAGTTACGAGTCATCTGAAGATCTTTGCTAACAATGTAGTGATGTTGCTGAGGAGAGAATAATCAGTGTTTGTGAAACACTAAAGACTTCCAGGTAGCAGTTTGGAGTGAAACCCGTCTAATCATAACCCATGCAGTGCATCAGATAAAAGGCTTTACCTTGCTCAGCCTCTGCTGTGTTTATTCTCTGAGCTGTCTGTCTCCTCTGATCAGTCAGCTGAATGCACAGGGATACAGCAGTACAGGATAGTGTGGAGTCCATGCAGAGTAGAACACACAGTATCAGCGCTATACACTCTGAAAGTATTCTCAGCGCGGGAACATCAAGCTTGCTGGAAAACTCGAAGAAGAAAAGGTTCGTCGGGGAAGCGCTGCTGCTGCCGGAAATGTAAAAACGAATCATCACTTCCTGTGCGGTCGAATTTTCTTCCTCGGAAAGACCTACCAGACACCGGGTGAAAAACACGTGTATTTGAGGCACCCCAAGGCTCTTTGAAGGGCCCCTTAGGAACCCGTGATTTTTACAGTGTTGGGAAAGTTCTACGGTTGGATGGATGTTGAGCTGAGATTGTGTTATTGGTCCAGCAGGGGGGATTAAACATGTATAGGCTCCGCAGGGATTAAAGCAAGAGGCAAGGAGCGGCGACTGAGTCTCCCATTAAAATGACAGAGGAGGACGAGGTTATCCGTCTTATTCCTGTAATAAAGGCGCAATTGATCTGCGCCAATTAGAATGAGAGCCAAAGAACATGAGGTACTTAAGTTTGTTTTGGTTAACACCCCCGAACCAATTTCAGTCCCCCTGTGTCTAGGAGAATGGGATTTCCTTGCAGTGCGTTGGCAGTCATGCTCCAAACCCGTCCACCCTTTCTCTCTTCGTTACGTTTATTGAGGAAATCGCACCTACAGTATGTGGTTGTCTGATGTATTGCTTATATTGTCTGCCCCCCCCCCCATTTTTGTGTAGTGCTTTATTTTTCTCGGTAACTTATAGCCCTTGTTAATGCTGTGGTATTCTGTGAACCATGTACAGAACATATCCTCAAACTGTTTTGGTGCTGAAGAAATATCAGACATCAGTGGGTTTCACAGCAACATCCATTTCATTCCAATCACGGCCAAACAAACATTTACTTGTGTGATTAGATGAACGTGGGCCAAACGATCTGCAATTTCAATACCTCACATGCTGTCAGATCATCAGTGCGGACTAAGGCAAAGTTTTGAAATACTGTATATCCAAGCTGTCACCCACAATCAGTGAAAACATTTAACAAACGGGTACCAAATAAGAGCTGGACGATCAGATAGTTTAGCATGATGGGGATGATTCGTGGCACTGAATGGCTACAGGCTGGTCCTTTCAATGCTCTGCTCAAACTAGAACAAAAAACGTGCACATGAATTCACTCTCGTTCAATCTCATAGTGAAACATCAATAAAAGAAATGTACTCCATGATATAAAGCCATGGCCATTAGCCATTGTGCTGCATGTGCCTTGGTTTATACTGAACAGGAAGACCTTGAGTGAGAGTACTTCGCACACTTCAGAGGTTGACTAGATAAGAACACATTCAATTTGATCACGGCACTCTCATTTCCCCCCAAAATATGATGTATTGTTTTTCATAACAGAACAAATGCCATTAAGCGTCTTACCGTACATGTATTGCATTCATCGTTAGTGTGGGTGATTCCAGTGGGAATTCAACCTCTAACCGCTGAACCTGGCAGTAGCAATGCTCTACCGATTGAGCTACACCCAAGTAAGCCTCATGGGGAGACACCAACCATCAAGCTAATGCTATATACTGATAATTAACTATTGTTTTCTTGCATGAGGAACATGACAATGGATTGATTCCATGCCAGAAAACACACAGTACACCAGCACAGTGAGTCAGCTTTAATTTGGCATTTCCTTTGTCTTTTTATACAAAATCTGCATCTGCATCACACCAGTAAACCTTTTAAGTGATGCCCTTGTCAGACCCGCAAATTCTCTGCATGCATCAAATTCAAAAGAAAGAGAATGTGGGGAGGAGGGCAGCTTTGAATATTTTCATATTTTCATATTTGCTTTATTGTCAGAAAACACGGATCCTTCTTCAAGCTGTGTCAGAGGGAACAATAAGGTATTCTATGTAGTATTCAATGTTCAATGGACTAAGCCTGCACCAAATCCCTAGTGACACACATAGACTCAAAAGCATTACAGTCTGCACAACACGCCCACCTGGGACTTCCGGTAGCAATCCAGCACTTCCAACTGCAGCAGGGTCAAAGCCCATCCCAGGGGGGGGTTTAGCTGCGGGAAAGGGGTTTGGTGTGTTCGCTTGTGCTTTAGTTAGGTTCAACATGCCCTCAGTGAAAAGGGCATGCCTGGGAGGGCTTTATTTACTTGGTTTTCTAATCTGCTGACATTTGAGCAGACTGTGAACCTATTTTGTCAAAACAAAAGGCCTAGAAAATGCTCCCTCTATTGTGTTTGTTTTGTTATAACAAGAATTCAAGAACCCATGGATCATTTTTGGCAACCAGACTCATTACGTGGCTCCCAAAATAAATGGGAACACCTTTTGTTGAAATCTGTGAGCAGTTCTTGTTCAGTAATTTGTGATTTTGACTGGACAATGTTTGTATGTCAAGATGTATCTGTGTGGACTGTGCACTTACATTTACTTCTTGGAAAACAGTGTATCTTTAATGGTGACCTCATGCTGTACCAATAGGCATACATAAAACTTCCAACCAATAAAACCTCACAGATTTTGGAACTATCCCATCCCTCCGCACCCCCTATCAAATAAAACTGCCTTTCTCTCCCTAACTGATACTACTATCTCATTGGTTTACACTTTTTAATGCGTTATATCCCGCCCCAATATCCTGTTTCAACAGGAAATACATCACATTAAGGAAGCAAGGTGCTCTCAAAATGCCATTTCATTGTGACTTTAAAGAAACTAGATGCAATTCCCTCAATATATAAGTGTCTGATGAAGAAAATTAACCAATTAAACCATCAAATGACTTTCTCTTGATAAATAAAGGTTCAAATGAAAACAAATACATTAAAAGAATAATCTCTGAACAAGACAGATCTCATTAAGATGTATGATGCGATTTATACAACACATTTTTGTCCAATATACCACAAAATTGCCTCCAAGAACCCCATATCAGATTATTTGCACAATACTAATATTGTAATACTACAATACTATAAAACCAATATCAATACGTTTTCACCTTTTTCTGCCCGATCAATAAGCTTTATTTATGAAGCAAAGTGTTAAACAAAGGTCTCTACAGTGTGAGGTGAATCCATATACAAATTTACATTTGTAATAAAATGACACACATATTAGCACTTTAGCGGGTTATTTTGAAGAAGTGACCAGAAAAGAGTCAGATCCTCAGGCAGATCAAGGTTAAAACCTTGGTACCCTAATGGCAAATGCCTGGTTGCCTTACATTTTAATTGTTCTCAGTTTAGAGCCCAGCGCAGTAAAGAGTGCTTTGTTTGAGGACCTAAGGCTGCGACCCTGCTCATATGGAGATGACAAGTCGGTGATGTAGGCTGGAGCTAAATAATGAAGAGCTTTAAGAGGGAAAGACTTAAAAGTAAAATCTAAACTCAACAGGGAGCCGAGTCAGAGAGGCCAGAACAGAGGTGATGTGCTAAAATGACTTGGTTTGAGTTAAAAGCCTTGCAGCTGTGAGCTTTGAACTTGTTGTGGATTGGGATGCGGGATAATGGCACCGAATTGCAGTAGTCTAATGCTAGAAAGACAGAGCTGTCACCATTTGAATGCTGATTTTAAATATCTCAGCTTTCAAAATGTCACTCCATGTTTTATTTTATTTTATAACTGTATTAATCCACTCAATTGATGGCTTGTAGGCACTCTTACATACCCAAAATGTACTGGCCTTTCTGGTACCGATCTAGACCTGTTAATAGCAGGAATTACTTTTTTAAGGTCCATGGGAGATGACAAAACATATCTTAAAGGTAGTTATTAACTGAATAAAGGAGGACTGAATTACATTTTTAACCTGTTCATCAAGACTGTCAGAATAAAAAATCTCCCGCAGAGTTTTTGCACAGGATCTGATATGTTAATGAATTTGGAACGAGAACAAAAATTCCGTCCATGATTTCATTTCATTCAACTGGAACACATGTTTTGAGACATCCAATATCTAATGTATGTGATGCAGCCAATGATGGAGGATACACCTTTGAGTCGTCCGGTTTTAGGGCTATGTAAAGCTGTGTGTCATCAGTATAGCAATTGAAACCAATATTATCGTAGCACATTTTGTGGAAGTACATTTGGAACAAAGCTGGGCCTGAAATGGATCGCTGAGACACACTGCACTTTGAAGATACAGCGCAGCCCAGACCTACAGAAATCAGATCAGAGAGGCAGCAGGTAAACAGAATCGGTGGACTGCAATATTCTTTAAGCTGTTTAAGATGTCATATTCAGTTGTATTTAAAGCAGCATTAAGATGCATGCTTATCAAGATAGAACAGTACCAATATATCAAAGCTACCTTAAGTCAATATTTTGTGCCACTATTCTATATATATTTGTGTCTATTTTAGGACAAAAATATTCATTGTTTCCACAGAATTATAATCTTGTCAGGGTGGATAAACCCACTTAATCAAATATTATTTGGATTAGCAGCTCCTTATGGCAGGGTGACCCACCCCAACTATTTAATGGCAGGGAAACTCGGCGCAAAGAAACTAAAATGTCATTCCTTTTCTGCAGCTCTGGTCAGAGAGGAACCTCCATCATTTCGGCAGTGGACAACATGAATGTCTGGTATCCGATATTGAATCGTACAATATCGTAATAGTACAAAGCACAGCGAAAATCAAGGATATAACCATATATCTAAGGTTTTGGGCTAATACACAAAATTCCCCCATTTGGTGTATTGGATGTTTGGTGTACAGATAGAAAATTGCTGTTGCAGGTGCCTCTTGAAACTCCCATAAGAAAAGCGTTCAGGTCACTCCAAGGTGGCTATGGCATGTAGTTTACATATTTTTCATGCTCATTCAACCGTTTAATCACTTGCACCCCGGGGACGGGGGCACTGTAATCCTAGAAGAGACCACTCCCATAAGGATAGAAATGCTTCACTATAGCATGAAGGTGATCATTATGAATGGTTTTAATTTGTGTGGAATGTGTGTGTACCTTCGCCACTAAGCGGTTAAGTGGACCTAAATGTTGGTCAAATGTACCCACCTGCTTTCAATATACGGTGTATTGCTCATTTAATAAGGTACTCCCCTTATTTTGATTTTCATGATTTGGTTTGTCATTCATTATACTTGTACCATTCTTTCTCTACCTGAGCAGTTTAGTTTGGCTTTTTAAAATGTAAAACGTTATTAATTGTATGTTTCTACAACTACTCGCTACTACTACAGTGGTGCAGCTCCAGGCTGGACATTAGTCATGGCTCTGGCACATTGTGTTAGCATTTTCTTCTACATTGTCTTCTTCTTTTCAACAATGTGCTAATTCAAGAATCTTTAACACATATTAATTGTATTACTCACAAATCCCAATGCTGTAATTTCATGTTAACAAATACAAGCGCTATTAATGACGCTTAACTTCTGAGCAGTGGTGCTAAAAGGGGGGTGGGGGTTGGGGGGTACCATGAAAGATTCAGGGGGGTCCCCAGAACCCCAGAACTGCAGGGGCCCTGTAACATGCCAGGGATTATAGATTTGTATTGTGTCAGATTTAACTAATATTGTTATGTTATTGTTATGTCTGAAACAAATAAACCCATGGAACACATAAAGTACACTACTTAACCCCATATTGCAACTACACAGAAGTGTTTGTCTATGTCTGAAAAGAGGACGAGTGGGTGCAAAATAACTCTCCAGTCTCTGTGGGTAATCATTCACAGCACATCGCCTATCCACTAGAAGTGCAGTATTTTCTCCATCTAGTGAATTATCCCTCTGACAAATTGACTTTGGTTTTAATATGCTAAATTAACATCTGGCCCAGAGGTTGTGTTTTTCCTCATATTTTTCTATGTACTCTTTAATATTGCTCTTTAATATTTCTCCCTTGATTATCATTCTGTGGCTTTGATTTGCAGACATGCATTTTTGTTCAGCAATCAATTTATTGTAACTGGTTGTATTTTCTACGTCTGTTTAACGTAATTCTAGAAATGATGATCATACTATCATTATATAATTTCTATATCATTATCTTCGTGTGACAAGCTTAAGGAAAATGGTAATTATGTCACAAATTCCACTAGGAATTAACATCCCTCAAATAAACAATTATCTGGTACAGTGATCAACGTTTTACTAAGTTGTCACATAAAGTAGTGAAGGAGGGTTGATGATTATATTTACAGCTATTACCTTATAACGTGTTGTCTTTGGCAGTTATAGATACAAATCACAGTCCCAATTGATAGAAACTCTTTATTTGGGAAAATATCACCTTGGGCCACCATTCAGTATAAATTCTGTTATTTTTCATCTAGATCATTTCACAGTGAATACATATTTTAGCACCCTTTCTCCCTACTAATTTGTGTCAAAAATGCAGTGTAAAGATCAGCTGGAGCTTGATGTATTTTTCTTTCATTCTAGCCTTAAATTATTGAATAAACATATTCAGAAACATAATGCTCTGTAACACTCAGTGACAACAGAGCTTAAACAGAGAATTTGTCTGAATGATTGGTCATGATGGATTATACATCAATGGTATAGTTTGAACCATTGGTGTAGTTTGAACCCTTGTTTGATCATTAAAAAAACAGAAGGAAAAACAGCATATAATGGGGAAACTTCCATTGAAAAAAAGCTGTATAGAAAAAGCTTTAATCATTTCATGGATTCCTGCCACAATTCCATAGTTACTGCTATTGTATTTATAATACAGTTGAATTTGTGGGTCTGGATGCTGCTCAGAATAGCACTAAAGGCTCTTTGTAATTGAGTTGGTTCGTCTTGTTAATCACACATAACAGCAGTGCTGTAACTGTTCCAATTGAGAGCTCTGTGTCTTGTCTCTGCACTCATTGGCTTCATTAGTTGATGTCAAAAACTGGAAGGCTCGCCCAAATTGCTTATCGACTGGGCTTTTAACAAAATGTTACAACTGCGTACGGGATGGATGTCCTCCAAATATCTTTCACAACCATCTGCAGTAATAGAACTTTGCTCATTCAAAGTAAAACATGAGCAGCTTTCCTCAAATTATTATTATACGACAATGGAATTAATGGAATTCCCTTTAAGCTTATTATTTCTCTCAGCTCATTTTCTTCTCTCTTCCCTTGCCAAGGCCTTAATTGTAATATATCATATATAATATCAATTAGAGTGGATGACAATTTTCTGCGTAATCAGAATTTTACGAGCGGACATTATGTTGCTTGTCCACAGTATGTTCATACGCTAAACTGATTGATCAACAGCATCATTTCACGATAGCAGACTTCTTCCCCCTTCCCCTGTGTACAATTTATTATATTATAGTGATGTGATGTATGTTGGATAATGACATGATATGTAACAGGAGGGTGTGAGGTTCAAATCCCATCCAGAACCTGTTGTCCTGTTGAGTGACAACTCAGCTGCTCATTGCAAATTGCTCCGGATAAGAGCGTCAGCTAAATGCGTAAATTGTAACTGTACGATGTTGTTGAAAAGCCCATCTATAAGACAAATGAGTTAAATGTATTCAGTCAAATAGTGAATCCTCTGTTCAAAGCAAAAGGTATAATATCCTCTCTGGATTTTAACCTCTTGAATAGATTGGCATCAATCTCAGGATTATAAATCTACGGCTCTATTTACACTCCTCAATCCATCAAGTGTGGTATCGGCCAATTGTCGACAAATACTTTAAATTCGCAATTCCTGAGAACATTCATCGAACGAGACACTTTTGTCACGCAGGAGGTTGATCCTACCTGAAAGAGGAAAACCATCCATTTCGGTTACACCGTGTTTCACTGTTTAATCTCTGCAATTCATCCATAGATCCCATTTTAATGGATTTTATAAAAGGTTTAAAGATAAAAAATATCTTACCAAACACGTACGTAAAACATAAAAAGGCCTTAGTCCTAAACTTTTTGGAAAGCACAACTCCCCATTTCCTGAAATGATATGACAAGAGAGTTGTGACTGTGGGTTATGGGGTAATGAGGACGTTTTTCTAACATTTAGATGAAGTTGTTATTTGGCTGTTAGGGAACCCCATTAATTCCAGTGAATGAGCTACATACTATAACAATACTGCTATGAGCACAAAGATGTAAAATTACAACTCAGCTAGTAGGAATTAGGAATCATTTGGACTCTCCACAGTAATCTATGTTGTAGGCTAACTGAGAGAGGCAAATAAGGCTAATTTGTGTCAAAGATGTCTTTTGATCTCAGCCTATTTCTGTGGGTGTAATTGGCAAAATGAGGGAAATCTCTGGAGTATTTTTTGTCAAATGACGCATGCAGCCTTTAGCATTTTGAAAAGATAAATGTAGAATTATTTTTGGGGCAAAAAGATGTAAAAGTGTCTTCCATACCAGGTAAACAGGCACATGTCAGACTATATGTCAATCACAAATGAGGTCAGTTTACTAAAGAGATCTTGTATGTGGATCTTGTATGTGGAATATTGGTTAAATGGTTAGCGAGACTGACCCATAACTAAAGGTCACCGGTTTGATCCCTGCAACAGCCAGAGTGTCTATTAACAGCCATATGCTGCTAGCAAGGCACTGAACCCTTATCTGCTCAGTCACGCTGGATAAGAGTGCCAACAAAATTAAATTAAATTAAAATTATTTATACAAATATTCATCTGATGCAGAGCTGGTCTGGAGACAGAAATAATCTCATTGGTTGAGTTAAACCTCAGTGGGCGGAGCCAAAGATCCACAGTGTTTCTGGCTCAGTAACATTTAACTAGCCTCGCAAGCCAAACTTGTGATTGGACCGTCCACTTTGTGGCCAGGCCCGTCTTATTCCTAGCCTATCAGGGAGGGAAACAAGGTTGTTTGAAACAAGTAATAGCCTGCCATGGCTTTTAGGATTATTGAAATGTAGAGTTTCATCACTATACGACTTTTAAAAAGCGGTCACAGAATATCAAGCTTCCTGATTACAATCCCCACCACTCAATTGCAACCCAGTATGGGAATTATGTCTTCCAAAGAGGAATATCTGGTTTTGATGTGCTGCTGTTATCATCAAACGTATTAAAGGTTTGTTCTAGTAAAACTCTAATCCTGTGAGTGGATGATCAAACAAAGTTATATTGCCTTCACTCTATTACTGTTCTGAGAAGAAGCTGGATCAATGGCGTACGCAGACACTAATATGGCTTTACTAGTAAGCCACTGATGATTGCAAGCGTTTATGTTTGATATTTAGCAAAAGCAGTTTTAACATATTTGATACGTTCTTTTTTAGTTTGAGCAAAAATATGTTTGATATGGCCTCAATACAATTTTACAATATTCATGTAATTACTTGTATGCAATATCAGGAACAGAGGACAACCATGCATTGGAGACTCATTATTAAAAGTTGGAAATCCGACGGAGACGGACGCGTCATCAGCCCTGCCCGGCTTCTAAGCACACGGACAGACACAACGGATCAGTGTTGGCCGCCCGACGCTTTTTGCCATGTACACTGATTAGGGGAATTGCACTGTTCAATCTTTAGGCCGTGCAGAGGTGGAGTTTTGAAAGTCAACGTAGTTTCACTCACTCCAACAATGCATCGTCATTAAAAGCAGTATTGCATTTAGCCTTGTTCTTATCTGTCTTTCAGTTCCAGTGGAAGGTTTTAGAACCTCTGCTGTTTCAAGGTGAACCCTCTGTCTTCTTGCGCTATGTTTTTCAGTATTTATATCGTCCATAAAGATTGACAATGACAGAATAAAATAAATAATTAAGTCTAAGTTCTTATTAGCCTCTGTTCTCTCTTCATTTCCAAACTACTGAGAAAAAAAGAGACACAGTTTGGCTCCACAGTAGCACTGTTGGGTATAAATTCCACAGCACAGACTAAATTAAATTGTCACTCCAAAATAATCAGTTCAAATGATTGTTTTTCATTTACGAAAATTGTCTTATCCTCAACGCTGAGAGGTGGCTATGTATGTCATCAGCTAAAAGATTGTCTCTGGATGAAGAAGAGGACACAAGCGAAGCCTCGGGCACGTGTTTCTGAACAGTGAAAATAATTGAATTGTGTAAAGGAGAATGTAATTGTTTCTGGAGAGAAAAACAAAGCAAAGGCAATGCAACGGTAGAGCTCAGCTGTGTGCATCACAGCCTGGTGTGAGGCAGAAACAAACTGCCCGAGGTCTACAAGAAAAAGGGAACAAGTCACGAAGAGTGGAAACAAACTTCCCATTGAGTCGCCTAACCACGACACAATGGATTTAGGTCTTCGAAACGGTTTCCTCTTCTTTGTATGTGGGCGTGTAATGCTGACATTCAAGCTGCACGTAGCAATTTCGCACGTTTGCAGCTCGCTCGCTGTATTTCACTCTTATGTTTAGATTTCTTCACTTCCTGTTTGGGGCGGACGTGTCCATGCCCAACACCCGAATTTTATTTAGGCAAATACGGTGAATCGACAGGGTCTCAATAACGGTGGACGGGATGCTCTCTCTCTGTGTGATTTAGGCTGATAAGATGGGTGTATTTGATCATTTTTTAATTCTTTAGCACATTCTTGTTTGCCCTTCCTTTTTGTTCCCTTTTTCATTCAGTGCACTTCAGCTCAGCTTTGAATGCGGTTTAGAAGATAGTGCAGAGAGCTGTAAAGCTTTATACTGAATAGTCAACTGCATCTAGAAATGACTGGGAAAAAAAAGGGACCTTGACATGGCACACAATAAAGGAGGCAGGCTGAAAGTGTGTGAACGAAAAGCCACAGGTTCAACCCCTGCAACGCAGCCAGTGTGTGTCCATAACAGCCAGTGGAGGTGCCCTTGAGCTAGACACTGACTATCTGCTCACTCATTGCATGGGTTGAGGTGTTGTGCTCAATGGTACAATAACTCATAATAATTCATATATTCATGTATAGCACCGCACAAAAATACATTCCAGATATTCATCCAAAGGTACAGTGCATATTGTTATCCTGTTATCCTGCAGGGCCACGGTGGAACTACAGGCCATTACATTGAACTGTTTTCAGACAGAAGGAGGTAAACTGACTAGAGAACATATGAGCTCCACCTGAAAGCCAATCCAATGTTGGGGTTTAATTGAAGATGTGAAACAGATTTATCTGATATTAGATTAGAAAGTACTGCCCTCAGGTGGAAGAATCCATTACTACAAAAGATTGAATTGTCTCAAAGTCTCTTTGCTCTGCGCATAATTAGATAGATGCGGTGAGAGGAACACTGCTCAGCGCAAACACACAGACACACACACACACACACACACACAGGCAAAAAAACAGAGAAGAAGACAGGCAGACACACAGGCACAATGCACACACACATACACCCACAGGCATGCATATATTTGTACATATATTTGAATGTATATGTAAACCCCATGTGTAATTAGCATTTTAAACACACTATTTTCAAGCAGAGATTATATTTGTGGGTGGGTGGATGTTGATACACTGTATAATAATATATAATAGTTTAGTGGTGTGGGACCGACAATACTTATAGATGATAAAAACAATTGTCTGATCAAACTGGTAGGCCTACATTAGAAATTATTTACGACTTTCCCTTCAGCTGCATAGAATAGAATATATCTTTATTAGCCTCGAGTGGAGTTTGTCTTATACATACAGTGACGCAGCAGAGCACAAAAACACCGATATCATGTAGTGGTTATACTCCGGCAGAACAAAACCTCTGAAACAAGGTTAAACCAGTAGAAGCTATTTGTGCAATATGGCTCTTCCTTGCCTCCTGTCATTGTCCATTGATTTTGAGTAAATGCATTGGGTTTTGTATATACTCTCAGAATGCAATGTTTCCAGTGTTATCTGTGCTGTAAAAGTACAAAATCAATGGGCTTGAAAGTAATTGAAAATGACGTTCTTGGATGT
>OMOT01037433.1:1790-18456 GCA_900312575.1 Acanthochaenus luetkenii
AAGATCTGTCCGCGGTTACCGTGCCGAAGCGAACACGTGTTGCCACAAGCAGCGGACCGATGTAAAAGACATCTATTGAGAGTGGACATTCCAGAGGCCTGGCCGAGTCATTAGGGTCCGGCGACGAGGTTACATAACCTGTTATGCCTCCTTAAATTGTTACCTTAAGTCCTGGCGGGCCCACTCCAAAGGCTTGACCCTCGTTCCCTGCCAGCCTTCCCATTAAAGCCGGGGTCAGAGTTCAGAGGAGCCACGTTAGCGAGGGAGCTCTTCCCCGGCCCCAGAGATCTAATGAAAGCACATACCGGTGAATTAGCCTGCCAGCCTGCGGTTCAGCTAACATAAATATGAGAAGTTCAGCCGTGACCTGGGGACCGTGAACGGTTTCCGAGCCACTTGGACAAACGGGCCTAGTCATGACTCGGTCAGAAAACACGGGGCTCTGCTGTGGTATAGGTTTTGGATCCGTTCCAATGAATAAAGTGTCCAAGATATGGATATGTCCGAGGTCGCTAATGGTGTTTTTCTGCTCGACACAGCGCTTAAGAAATGTCTCATTTGAGACTGTTTATTTATGTTTTGTATGTTATGTGTGTACATGCACATGTTTCAATGGATGAACAGATGAAAACGAGCTTTCAGCTATATGTGGTGCAATATATGTATTGTGCATTGTCCCTGTCAAGGAAACGATTCAAATAAAAAACAAATATGGACGTGATAGAAGGAATCATGTGGAATTTTGACTGACCTAACCCCCCTGGGTGCAGGGGGTGGCCGTATGTGATATGTCATTATTAGAACGACAGGGTCCGAGGCAGGGTCAGGGGGGATGTACGCTGTTAAACTCCCTTACGACTCCCCTGAGCAAATGAGTTGGTGAGACAGAAAGTCTTTTGTCCGCATTTTCAAGGATGTCCTTTCTCTTCCCTTGTTTTTGTTGCCCCGGGGGGCTTGTAAAAAAAGAAAAGAAAAGGGGGGTTCTTGTTATATAAGTGTTTTTCTCCTGTTGTGACTCTGTGACACTGTGCTGTTAGATGTTTGCTGTTATGGAGGAGGAATGAACGAGGAAGCGCGGCATCACCGCAGCACCAGCAAAGTGTCTGTCTGAGGAGGATGCGCTGCCCTTCTACGTGCAGAGTGGTGTCCGGGGAGGAATCAAGTTTCAAAGATGATGCAGAGATACAGATGTTTAAAGTGCCTCTGACAGGAAGAAATGAACTGCGTCGCTTCCCTTGTTTCCCCTGCCGGCTCAGTCTCTGAATGAAAGCTACTGACAGCTGCTGACAGTAGCTTTCTTGGTTTATAACCATCACAATAGTTCATGAGAACGAAATGTGCCGCGTTAGCGTAGGCTAAAAGATTGCATCTGCAAAATTGCAGAATTTTGACTCCTTACTGAGCGTGATTGCTAGGCTCCCTGTTTATGGTTCTTAGTTATTAACCATTGTTTATGCAGACATGGGATTGTCTGTAATGAATGGGCTCAGGCTCAGGACGGCTACTCTGCAATATCACCCCAGTCTGTGTCGGTGTTCCCAGTCGTTTTACGAGTTTGCTGATGCTGTGCTTGAATACATACAGTATCTTACCTGTCATGTCTTGTGCAATTTGTAATGAACAAGCGACTGACATTTAGCCTTGTTATCTCTTGGCAAAAAGCTCCGTGTGTCACCGCAGCCCGAACTGAACCCGGTCGGTTATGTCACTATTTAGAGGGTTAGGCTGGCAGCTTTCATGAACTGTATAGGTCATTTGAACAATGATGTAATGATGGCGAGCCCGGGTCACGCGTTGCTGTGACCTCCGCGTAAAGCGGTCTGAAGGGAGCGGCAAAGGCCTCACACCTCATAAAACTACACCGCCCAATAGCTTGGGTTGATTTAGATGCTAACCACACCACCCAAGTCTTAACAACGTTTCTCTCCCCCCACTGCTGGTATTTCTGGCACATCTATTGAGGTTAACAAAAGGGACAAACGTCGCCTCTATTGGCCCGACGGAGAAGCCTGGCGCTGCGCTGATCACCGAGCGCCCAAACAATGGTGCTGGGAGTCATCGGCCTCCACACAGCAGGATGACGTGCAGGGCTGACGCTCCGACGGCATAAAAAGATACATTCCTGATCCCTTTGGCAACAGAGACGAACATAGAAGGAAGGATGAAAATAAGACAACACATGGCAGCCAGGCCTGGAAGGAGGCCTGCTGTGGGGATTTGATTTGATAATCAATGACTTTATGATACAGGATCAGCTGTAAAGTTTGAACTCCTGATAGGATTGCCTTCTACAATGTGAAGCGACATGAATCCCCTGTTAATGACCAAAGACCCCTTGATCATTACGCCGCTAACAAAGAGCTTGAAAAGATGCTCCTAACTATTTTGACTGAGAGGCAAAACAATAGTTTATTGAAGGAGATTGGTATGTTTTGATGAATGAGCTAGGCTCAATTAGAAAGGTCTGAAGTTACCCACTTCATGATGTAACATTCTTTTTAATTCTCTCCGTAGAGTCCATTGTTTTTGTTGATTCATTGAATTGAACACATTGACACTTGACACTTTTTCAATTCCAAATTGATCAACTAAACTGTAGGTGTGAGGATTGGGAATATGCCACCATTCCACGATTTCCTGCATTTTCTATTTATTTTTTAGTTTTCCATGAGTTAGTCCTGTCTTTCCAAAATCTTTATTTATACACCCACAAACAATATATTTACAGTGGCATGTTACACATACATACAGTATATGGCTTTAGGGAATCGATTTGGACACGCACAACTATTTCTGAATATCCACTAGTCGTTGCAGTATGTTTTGCTGCAGTAATGAATGTTTTCTCCTTCACTGCTGGGAGTGTTGTTAGGGTTAGGTAACTTTTCCACGGTGACCTAACAGGGCACTGCCTCTGCGTTCAAGGTGCACGTCTGTTCCCAGATGTATCAGTGGTAACCCCACACCCTGATGTCTCAAGTGAGTGACTGAACATGTTGTTTTTTTACTCCACTTGACCCTAATAGAGCCTCATTTGTCAAGTGCCTCCCCCCAGTCTTATATATAACGTATGATGTACACATCTGATTGCATCTTTATCGACAGGCAGCCAAAACTAACAGTGACTTATCCGCTACAATCATAAAGCAGAGTAATGGCAGTCATCTATTCACTATAATAGCATTTTCTTACTTTCTAACTTATGGAAGTTCATCAGATTTGAACAGCTGGTTTCGGTTCATCTCTCCTGACCAGAAATCTAATGGGTGGAAAATTGACATGACGTTAAGAATAAATGAAACAGATGGGACACAGTGAGGAAAGTTTCAAGCGTTTCAAATGCAGCCCTACTGATTTCAGTGGAAAGCCTGAGTGTGAAGCGCACATCGTTTTGCCGACAAATATGGAAATAGCTTTTTACCGACTTTTTAACCGGTTGCAGCAGCATGTTTTTTTTTTTTTTTAAAGCTCACGCTGTTGATGCAAAACAGACACCAGCACAGGAAGAGAGGGATGAGAAAGACAGAAGAGGTTTTCAGGTAAAGGCAGCAGAGAAGACGTTTTGCCACATCCTGCCACGCTTTCTGGCGGTGTGTGACCTCCCAGACCGGAGGAACTCATAACTATAACTCTATACACATGTCTGACAGACGCTGTTTGCACGTAAAGGCAGTGTTTTGTGGTGAAGTGCTTATTTCCTCCGGGCAAAAGAAAAAGGCAACATAAACATATACAACACAGGCAAATATGGATTATGATTTAGCTAGATTTGTGCAATTGCCGTATTGTGACACAACCTAGCCATTCAAATAGGATCTAAATACATGTTTTCCCTGAGTCTAGAAATATAGGCAGCGTGAGACACAGTTTCACAGCTCTGTCAGGCTAACTCTACTTGTAACCATGGAAACAAGAACTCTCCAAACAGCTTGTCAAGGCCACATGCAGATTTAGATATTACACCACCCTAAAGGCTTTCGGGGTGTGGGCACCAACAGATGCAGTCAGGCTTAACCATAGACAGACACACAGCGCAGGCAGACCAACTTAGAAACTGAAAGGGCTTTCTCAGCTGTTGCTGTGGGTTGCCTGCGTCTCCAGTCTCCATCCCCCCGTCAAAGCCACATCATCGTCTCCTTAATCCAGCACAGGCAACCTGAGACCTATCACAACCAAATTCACTGTACGTGCATCATGCCTCACAACACTCGCTTTAGTCCCTTAATATCAGATGGGATTTAGCACTGCTTTGGGGGAATTTAATAACAGATGAAAATGATTGGCCATCGCTGGTGTTACACCCGTGGCCTTCCATCAAAAGTCGCGGTTTGGTGGCTGTGGCCAAAACAAGTAGCTGTTGTCTCAGTTGGGGCATCTGGTGACATGGAAAATGTAAAAGAAGGAGCAGCTGACAAAAATACAAATGATTTCATCCTTCAGGAACCTGAGATCAATCAATCAATCATGTTTTATTTATATAGACCTTTTATGCAAGCATGTCTCAAAGGGCTTTACATTGCATCGTATACATAGTACATCATATCATATACTACATTACACACAAGCACATCTAGTTTGCATGTCTTTGGACTGTGGGAGGAAACCGGAGCACCCGGAGGAAACCCACGCAAACACGGGGAGAACATGCAAACTCCACACAGAAAGGGCCAGGCGAGATTTGAACCCACAACCTTCTTGCTGTGAGGCGACAGTGCTAACCACTGAGCCACCGTGCCGCCAGAGATCAAAGTTACTGAGACTCACCGTACATGCTGTGTACCTGGCAGAGGGAGTTTGGCTTCATCAGGCCTTTCTGAGAACATTGGGTAAAAGAAGATCAGTCAGCAAGGGTAGAGAGAACTTGAATGGCACAACTCTGGAGATGGCATGACAAATCTGACATGCGAGCGGACGTAAAATGGATGAGAGAAGGAAAAGGAGGAGATGGGGAAACAGAGAAATCCATCTGGAATGCCTGACTCAGGGCAGAAATGGAAAACATTTATTTTAATTGGCAACTGAGAATAGAAGGGTTGGCCGGATAGCATTAAGAAAGAGGATAGCCATAGTCTGGCAGACAGAAATACCATAGTCTGTGAGAAATAGAGAGAAAGAAAGAGCAAGAGACTGAGACAGAGACAGATTGAAAGAGGGAATAAAGACAGTACAAAAACGCCCCGCTGCTTTAGAGAAAACCCCCTTGTAAAGCCCAACCCCCCCTCTAAATGGAGAATAGTACACTTACACTTTAACATCGCACACACGACTACTGTCTGCGAGGAAACAGTCATTTGTCATCATTTACTGTACAGGCGGTTTGTTGTGGCAGGTCTTTGCCACGGGAGCCTCCTGTTTGTTATGGGTTTGTTTCATGAAAGATAAAGGAGATATCCCCCTAACGCAGCTTTTGGAGATGCTAGAAAGACACTTGCTTTACCTCCGAGCCAACAAGCAGAGAAGGTACTGGAAGCCACAGAGCACAGGGGTGGAGAAACACGTAAAGCCAACAAGTCCCTTGTTTGAATGGTGAACGGTGGAGTGCTGCAGGTCACCGCGTTTAACACCACACTTCCTGCCGCAGTGTAACGCAGCCCAGTAACTCCAGCAACAGCAGGTAGGACGCGACCATATGTCATTTGAGTCATGGCAAGGGTCAAAGGTCAGGTCGCTACTAATGACTACCTGCTGAAGCGTGCAGCGTCGGTTCTCTGTGTTTGTTTGCGTAGCCGCGGAGACGGTGCGACAAGCTGCTGCGTTAAAACACACACAAACACACACACAAACACACACACACACACACACTTACCCTCAGCGCCACCCACTCTGATCCCAGCCTTCTGGCCATGAGCTCTGAAAGGTGCTTATTACCAGCACAATAGTTCACCACCAACAGCATCTGACACAGGTAAACAGTATTTAATATGAAACAATATATTGGCAGGCAACAATATAGCGGCATACAAACAACATTATTAAAAGACACACACGCCTTGGAAAAGCAGCTTGGTTTCAAAATCTAATACGGGTTTGGAACAACTTATATTTAATTTGATTTTTTTCCCAGAGAATAAATGAGCGTGGGAGTAAGAGTTTGCTTTAAACGCGAGCCAACTGGATCTTTAAAGAGGTTACCTTGGACCTAGTATCCGTCCCGCCACAAGGTCAACGGGGAGAGCTTTGTGGTCAGGGTCTCGGGGGAAGGGCTCAACTTCAAATGAGGTGAAAGAGGGGAAAAGCATAATAGACCTCATAAAATATACAACGGTGAGGATTTTGTGAGGTGCAATCTAACATGCCGTATATCTCACGGGTGTATGAAGTCATAGGTCTGTTTGAGACATCACAGAGCTCTATGGTACATTAATGCATATGCTACGAGTTTGTACTTCGCCCAACAACAACAAAAACGGTGGAGATTGTATGCGTGTGTGTGGTTGTGTGTGTGTGTTGGTGTTTTGTGTTTGACCGCATCAGGGGGCATCTTGCTCTGTCTCTGTGTGGCTCTTTGTGACTTGCATGAGGGATGAGATGAAGGGAGGTTTGGGTCAAAGGTCAGACAAAGTGGATAATCCTCTTATTCACTGCAACTGTCACACTTAGCCACTTTGTTATGCATGTTGTGAACAGGTGCCACTGCACAATGCACAACACAATGGCCTTTGTTTTTGTGCATAACACTAACAGTAAGTATCAGTATGTGATTTTTATACTATTTATTTATCATTTATTATTTTTATTTGTTTATATTTTCTTATTTTGGAGGTTAATCATGATCCAGAAGAGTTCAACTCCATCCAAGCCCTGTGACAGACCTCTCATCTATTGATTGTACTGGTTCAAATGTTGCTAATGTGCCATAGGTAGGATAGATACAATAATAACTCCCACTTCTATTATGAATATTAGACTGAATTATGTGTCAAATTAATACTTGGATATACTTTATGCTAAACGCTTACAACAACAACAAAGAATTGAAAGCAACGGTGTATGAATGTGTGTGTGAATGTGACGCTAATTGTAAAGTGCTTTTCACATGTGAACATGTCATGTGAATTGCCTCTTTGCATGTGAAATTAATATTGTCAAATGTAATTCAAAATGTGAAACAAAAGAAAAGACAAACTAATTTTCACCTATACGTTGAAATGTTCACACCCGAAGTAAAAACTGTGGGCTTTCACATGTGACTTTTTTTGTAAGGTCAACCAATGAAACTAATAATACACATAGCCTCATTTTATCCTCAGAACAGTGAAGCTAATCATAGTCGGCACTAATATACATCATCGGCAGTGCTTCCTTACCTGAACCTCCCCTGAGGGAGATTGGACCTGACCGCAGTTTGGAATTTCCTTAATTTCTTGCAGTGCCTCAGAGTGGTGAAATGATGCGGAGGGCTTGGACCGCCGCCCTCCTTTTATACTGAAATCATTCATCCCATTTTGTTTTGAGCGCTGGCTGTGGCCCAGTAGCCTGCTACTGTTTTCCTGTGTTTCGTTCATATTGACACAAACAAATCCCCCTCCTGCCCCAGGAAATCCAGAGGGCAGCCTGAGACCTACATGAACTTTAATGAGAATCTGGCTCTCCATTTGCTCCCATCATTTTATATTCTGCTCTCTGTCGTAGTTCTTTACCCCTACAAGACCTCCCAGGGAGACACCTAGATGTAAGTGTGTGTGCGTGTTGTGTGTGTGTGTGTGTGTGTGTTTGAGTGTGTGTGTGTGTTTCCACCAGCCTAGCACTCGAGGACCCCGCAGCTATGACTTATAGCTCATGTCAGCAGCCAGTTATTCATGTGTCCCTCTAGACCCCCTGCATTAAAACGGCTTACTTTATTACCCCCCTCCGCTTTTCAACCGATCACATCACAAATCAGACAAGTGACCCGCAGCCACCAATGAATCAAACGTTTCTGGACGTACTTTATTCGGACGACCTTACTTTCCACAAGAAGGGCCGACATTTCTGTGAAATATACTCCCATTCAAATAACGTGTACGAAGTTGGAGGGTTTCAGAATTTAAATCGTCCGCAGCTCAACTGAATGGGACCATAAAACACTCTGGCAACGATTCAGATTCAGTCAGCCACCCTCCAGCCCACTGTCTCTTTAGTGGGGGCCCCACCCCAGACAGGCCCTCCTCTAATTGGAGACCATGACCCTGACCTCACACAGAAGAGGCCATCTGTCGGTTTTTAGCATAATACTTACTTGCCCTAATCAATACCAGTGATTTGTCAGTGATATGTCTAAGGATCTGAATCCAGCCTACATGGTGGGTTTGGTTTTCTCCAGATGTGTTCGCTCCTCTAGTTGAGGCCAAAGTTGGATTTTTAAGTTTGGCCACTTAGCCTGATCACACGTCTCCATCTTCATTCATGGCCTTGTATTTATCATAGACAGGGCCTCTTGTGTTAACAGATACTGAATTGCGCCTTTGTCCTGTTTCCTCATCTATTGAGCGGCGGGTCTGTTGGCGAGGGAGCCGTCGTCACTGTGGGATGGGGTTATTTGCCTCTTGGGCCATAACTCTAACCTCAGTGAGCATGTTTCTCACACCCCTCTCCCCAGCTGGGGGACAGGAGCCGGCTCTGTCTACTTCTCCCACTGTCGGACTGTAGCGTCGCGTGACCGTGGCGATGGCAACGCGCGGGGACGGGAAGAATGCAGCACCCAGATGCTGGGCCTGGAGGAATCCCCCTACTGACGCAAGGCCCGGCCCCAGGAATCTGCTGCCACTTCCCTGTTAAACCAGAACCAGGACCGCTGAGCCTGGGGCCCAGCGCTGCAGACAGAAACAACACCCCCCTTCTTCTGTTTCAGACGTGCACAGTCTTGGGGCATCGTCTTCTTTTTTCTAATATGAGCACACTGTGGCGTGAGCAAAAGCCCTCGAGGCATATCATGTGTTATCACTGCCAAAAATATCTATCTTAATGAGTCATTTAGTCTAGCATTGAATCTTATAATCATTATTTCTCCCAATGCGTATTTCACTTGCCTCGCTTGTCTCAAGTGATTCGGTTTAATTCAATTCCAGTTGATTTGCATTGGAAACAAGTTACATTTTCACTTGTTTTAAGGTTTCAATGCTTCACTAAATGACTGGTGGATATTTTTTGGGATGATTGCAATGATCTTGCAATCAGTGAATGTTTATCTCCTCACGCACAGGAAACACCAAATCCCACTGCTCGTGAAAAAAGATGACTTATTGAAATCTCATCTCGTCTCATGTAGGTGTTTTCCAGCACCGTTGATGTCGTTTCACCCGGAGTACAACTGGAACGAGGAAGT
This sequence comes from Acanthochaenus luetkenii, assembly GCA_900312575.1. Taxonomy (NCBI): domain Eukaryota; kingdom Metazoa; phylum Chordata; class Actinopteri; order Beryciformes; family Stephanoberycidae; genus Acanthochaenus; species Acanthochaenus luetkenii. Next base: position 11,095 of record OMOT01037433.1, read on the forward strand.
ACAACATAATGTCCACAGCGGTGCGTGATTCGAGGCACTGATCAAAGACCTCAGAGACACGTCAGTCATATGATCTGGCTCAGTCAGCTGTGAGAGAGTGACAGCCCAGACAGCCCTGAGTTAAATAAATGCAAGGCTTCACAGGAATGAGACCCGGTGTTCTCTCAGTGCTTTTATCCTTTTAACCGCCCAGACAGGAGTAGGCACGCACATTTTCTTCAGCACATTTACTTAGATGAAAACAATCACGTTTTCCAGTGAAAGTGGATCACAATCTGCTGACATCAACTGAACTACAACAGCGTTAATAGACTGAACTATGTGTAGGGTGCAGGGCATGTTAGGCATGGAAAACACCCATGTTTTCCGACTGACCAATCCTGTCACCATCCTGAACCGGGCTGTAAACAAGCAAGAATGTGAAGGTGAGGTCATGATTGCGTGATGTGTAGAAACTTAGAAGAGCTGGAATGCAATGAAAGTGGCCTGGTGACTCAGTATAATGCCTGTATCGGAGTGCAGAGGTGGCATTCCTGGCATACCCGCCATGAGGATTGTTCAGCGTGTCATTCCCAGAATGCAACTTGACGTGCCAGTGAATACCCTCACCAATGTGATATTTCCATCGCTGCATTACATAAGAATTCTGCATTCTAAGCACAAATTATAGGCCAAAGATTTATTATGTAAGTATAATTAAGTATGATAAATTGTCAGTAATAAACGTTAATCTCAGATACAGCTGAGTGATCTATTCTACAGTTCCCAGAGTTCTACAGAGGAATGTGCAGCACAACACATTTCCCACAGCTTGCCATTGACCTTTGCTCTGTCTCCTCATAACCACCAGATACATTTAATTGCCTTGTTTCACAGAGGGAGACAACAGGGATAAATTCATCTCTCTGCCCCCATTTCAGCCCGTACCTCTCCGTCTAACACATTATTTTTAGAGACAATATCCTTAAAACATGGAAACGACAGAATACCAACACAAGAAGAGGAAGACGGAGGAAGTTTTCAATCATGTTGGCAATAAAGAGTAGGGTCATTGACATGACAAACCAGGGAGTGATGTTCAATAGCACGTAGAACCATTTAAGCACAATTTAAGCACAACCATACTGAAGGGACTTGGCTCCTTTTCCGTGACATTTTATGTGAAGGAAGTGATGCTGAGAGGCGATAAGACCCATATGGTCCTTTGGAATGTTCCTGAATGTGCGTCCATTGGCTCGAAGGGGGAGTTTATGTGGAACAAATACATTTACATAATCCAATGGTTATTTGGGGAGAGGGATAGTCCACATGATAATGAATAACTATTCTGGCTAGTGCTAAGTGAGCCAAAAGTGTTTTAAAAATATTTTACGAGGCATATTATTCTTCTCATTCTTTGTCATTTTTATGAGCAGCTATTTTTACTGCCCATGTTTCATGTAATGAGACATTAACAGGCTTGGATATACATTTCTGGACCAAAATAAATTTGAATTTGAATCAAAGGTACAGGCAGCAGGGTGGCATAGGGCAACCACAAGATGCCTCCAAAGGCCCAGGTTCAAGCCTGCGTGTCTTGGAGATGATCACTGATCCATACCAGGTCCAGGGCTGCTGTTCTGTAGCTGACCTTGACCTCTGACCTCCGCTTTAGGAATCAATACAGTATCACACAAAAATAAGTACAAATAAAACAGAGATTTCATTCAACAGTATAAGTTTAAGTTTATTTATTTATATAGCCCTTAAAAACAATAACATTTTGTACCTAAGTGCTTTACAAGACACATACACATACACAACAACTATAACACAGAGGAGCAGATAAGTAAAAACTGATTTTAAGACATGTCTTAAAATCAGCGACAGACTGAGCCGACGTAATACTCCCAGGCAGACTATTCCACTGTCTGGGAGCTGCAATGGAAAAGGCCCTGTCGCCGGCCCTTTTCAGACGGGACCATGGGACAGTCAACAGACCTCAGTGTGAGGACCTAAGGGACCTGTCAGTACTGTAGAGGGTGAGGAGTTCTGAGATGTAGGCAGGGGCGAGACCACGTGTGGACAGGGAGCCAGTGTAGGGATGCAAGGATTGGAGTGATGTGGTTTCTTTTTTTACATTTGGTCAACAGTCTAGCAGCAGCATTTCGAACCAATCGTAAACGGGAAATAGAAGCCTGGGAAATACCGACGTGTAGAGAGTTGCAGCAGTCAAGTCTAGAGGGAGTGAAAGCATTAATAACTCTTTCAAGGTCAGAGGGAAAGTGCCTAATTTTGGACATAGTCCTGGAAAAATATACATTTCACAACTGAATTGATTGAACTGTTTATTAACATTAAGAGCACCATGAAATATTACACCCAGGTTCTTTGCGTGTGGTCTGACATAGGTGGAAAGATGATCCAGGCTCTGAGCAATGACATTTGTAGAATGCGGAAGTCCAAACATTAAGCTGTAAAACATTGTGTGCCATCCAACATTTAATGTCCTGTAGACATTTCATCAGTATACTAACCCCAGCCTGGTCGCAGAATTTGAGTGGGAGATAGATTTGGGAGTCATCAGCGTAGCAATGAAAAGGATTATATGTCTGAATCATTTTTCCCAGTGGGAGCATATACAGGGAAAACCTAAAAGTACAGAGACTGTGAAACTTCTATTTGAGATGTAGGAGCGGAACCAATCATGGGCCGATCCAGAAATCCCAACCCAGTGCCACAGACAATCAATCAGGAAAGTGTGATCGGCCGTGTCAAAGGCTGCACTGAGGTCTAGAAGAATTAGGTCTGAACAATCACCGGCATCTCCTGCACGGAGGAGGTCATTTGTCACTTTTAAAAGAGCTGTCTCTGCACTGCGGCGTTCACGAGAGCCAGATTGAAATTCTTCCGAAATGTTGTTTTCATTTAAAAAAGACAGTAGCTGGTAAAAAGCAACCTTCTCTAACACCTTAGATAAAAATGCGAGTTTTGGTAGACTAATGTCTTCCCATTGCATATGACTCAGTATGAAATTAATGTATTTTTTATCCTGATTAAAGATATTACTATTGTATTTGATCTAAGGTAAGAAGTCATCAGAATAAAATCTGTCTTCAGGGACAATTTATAATTTTGCCAAACAGCTAAGCCAGTAAAGTGTGGTGACACAAAATATGTCCTTGTTTCCAGCAGAGAGCTGGACACTTGTCAGAATGATATACTGTATATAAACCCAATCATGTGACGTCTCACTTTAAACAATCTGAAAGTTAGCCATGGATGACTGAGTTTTTCTATCAAAAGCATACAAAAACTGTAGAGAAAGATGAATGCAGGAACAGGATGAGGAACAGAAAAATAAACAACTCGTATAGCAAAAATGCCAGCAGGTTACATTTGGGCCTCTCTGAGAGACAGGAGTGTGGATTTGAAGTTGGTATTTGATGGGCTGGGCTATCTCTGTCGCAGCCCGACAAATATAGCGCGATCAAAACCGTTGGGGAAACATCCAATGAGAGCACGACAGCGGCAGAAAAACAATGACTAACTGACATGGACAGGTATGTTTAAAATGAAGACGGGCAACATTTATTTCTATTCAGCCATTCGAGAGACTTGTTTTTTTCTTGTGTAATAACAAGGATTAGCTATCAACTGTGGGAGTGTGGACCCGGCCTGTGCAGAGAAAGGGCACTCGTGAAATATGATCCTCTAAGAGCGTCAATTAGAGACGGGGAATGGAAGTTAAGGTGGTAGGTGTCTACCAGGTTTGCATGCCTCAGGTGTGAGGCGTTGCGTTCTTGGCTGCTGGGAAATGAGAGTCGAGGTGATGACAATGTAGCCGTGGAATGAGCTGACGGTTTATGTTGATGTTTTTGAACGTTTCTGTGGTAGCAATCATTCACACATTGCCTGGCAAAGTTTTACCACAAGCTTCCTCTCAACAGTAAGCTAATATAAGTTATAATATAGGTGGGATGTCCTGACCTGAAAACAAAAACAACAACAACAACATCAATGAAGGCAATGAGGCAAACCCATATCAGGCTGAAAAGTCATTATTCAGGCCTAACCATTGGCATGTCTCACTGCAGAGCGCTGTCGTCTTGCTTTGTGTTCTGCGCACTGTATGCGTTCGATGGCCAGAGGAAGTGGGTTCGACAAGCACTTGCACATAAAACCACAGGAAAGAGCATCAGAAAAGGAGAGGCAGGTGCACGTGTGACTGCTTGAGCGGACGGAAGGGAGAGGAAGAGTGAAGCTGTGAGAGCGCAAGACGAAATGGTTTTGGTGTGAGAACCTTGCTGAGTGAGAGTGACGGGGTTGAAGTACGTCTGCTTCAGCCGTGGAGAACGGTCGGGAACGTACCGACACGGTGGAGTCGCCTGCTGTGCCTGGACACAACCCCACCCGCACCACATCCCGCCGTCCCCCCTCCTCCCCGTCACTTCGGTTCACCACATCACAGGTGAGCTTGTGATGCATGGAGTGCCTGGCATTCTCCGCCTGCTGCACCTGGTGCGAGGCACAGTCTGCCAGAGAGGAGAAGATCAAGCACTGGAATTTCACCCAGGCTGGAATTTGTGCTACTGTACAGTTTCCAGTACTTTGTTCAGTGTACAGAGCAAAGATATATTAATTGGTGTCCTCTACGTGTGGTTGATATCCATATAACAGAAGGATATCATAAACTAAAAACAAATGTAACCTCCAACCTGTCTTCTATATACTGTATTTTATTATTTCCTTTTAACTTTGATCTAACCAGGGAAAGTACACTGAGCATGCTTGCACCTTTCCCAGCGACGCCCTGCTTCACATGCAACCGGCTCTACATATTCATTCCTGGGAGCCGCCCAGTACAACCACAGTACAACCACAGTACAACCCAGTACAACCCCAGTACAACCACTCTACTGGTGGCCACTGAGCAGCTCCACCAGAGCAGTTGGAGGTTGAGTTCCTTGCACAAGGGAACCTCAACAGCAGTTGCTGAAGGAAGGGTAGGGAGCTAGGTTGTGGAGAGCTTTGGAGGTGAGCAGAAGGATTTAAAAAGCAATCCGGTATTGGACATGGATCCAGTGTAAACGGATGAGAGGGGGCGTGATGTGGTCAAAGGACTTGTTGTGGGTGATGAAACACGCAGCTGCGTTTTGGCCTGTTCCTGGTGGGAACAGCATTGCAGTAGTTGATCTGGGATGTGACACATGCATGGACCAAGACTTCAGTGCTAGACTGAGACAGGGTTGGACGGAGTCTGGAAATCTTACGGAGATGAAAGAATGCAGATATGTTTGTGCCTGTCATCCTGACAAAACTGTCCTGCTTTGACGTCCTCCAGGTAGACCATGACTAAACCAGATACAGGTCGGGTCTAGTCCCAGTCTGCCAGGACAGAATCAAGGGCCTGAAGGCCTAGAAAAGAGAAGCAGCAACAGGATGTCCCCAGTATAACTGCGAGAAAGAATGCCTGGAGCAGTGGATTCAAGACGAAGGGGACATTTCCCATGACACAATCCCAGCCATTTCCTGGTGCTCTGAGGCTTTGTACACAAACTGGCCGTGTGGAATGCCAAACTGGCTGGTCTGGTGGTGGCCCTGAGGATTAGGTCCACTCTAACCCTGCATCATCCCATACATCACCCTGCACGAACCTCTGGGAAAATATACATGTATAAAATACGAATCCCTGATCTACTGCCTTGACAGGACCTGGGTGACCCGTGACCTTATCCTGGGGTGGAAGTTTGACCGGATGCCTCCCATGGGCCCTGTGCACAGTTCGTAATGTTCTGGCACTAGAAATATTGATGATTATCTTCTTCTTTTTTTCTTGGCCCTTTTGTGACACAGAGTGCAGTGAATTATGTTGTTGGACTTTTCACATTCATATTACTGTTGGGACAGATTGCGTTTCTTTTTTACTTGAGAATTTAACTTGCACATTTGTATAATTCTAAAGGTAAAATTGTATCATAGAATCACATAAAACAGTTTACAACAAAAATGGTTTGAGGCAATTATGTTAGGAAATTTTAAAATGTGCTGATTCTGCATCATTGTGTGTGTGTGTATTCAGAACTATTCATACTTTCCACGCATCCTCTCCTATTTCGGACGTGATGACTTTACCAGAGAGGAGCAGACCCTGCTCCCTCTATGTTACCTTGTGAAAAATGTGCTGTGCATTTCTCAGGCTCTCTCTTTACTCGTTACTCCTGTAAATGTGCCATCCTCTCCATGGTTGTCAGAGTGGAACGACTTCTCCACATCTCTCATCTTTCAGTGGTATATAAGTGGACCTATAAAGTTATAGCTCCTTGGTCTGGGGTTTTATCATACCGGATTAAACTTTCAAAGGAGCAAATTCTTTCGATCTTTCACCCCAGTCCCAGTTGCCCTGTAGGCTGGATGGGTTTTACAGAACAGGGGATACCTTCTATTTTTGCCACATCCCAGCAACATCTACTGTAAGAGTTTTAAGTCCACGCTGACACACACAAAAAACACAAAATGTCATTTTACAGTGGTAATAACAATTTTATTACACAGAGTACAGAGAGCTACAATACATGCATAGTGAAATAAGAGAAACTATGTAATATCTGGAGAGACACCATGAATCACCATAATATGTCACCAGGCAAAGCATTTTGTATTAACATAAGTGAAACGGTGGACATTGATGGATTATCAGATCCATAGCTGAAGAAAAGGATATGGATTAAATGCAGACATGGTACAATGTGAGAGTCGAGGAGAGAGATAAGGAGTAGTTGAAGATAATGGGAGTAACCCTATCCCATCAGATATATTTATCTATCAAGTCTAGACCAGAGCAATCAAGCAGTGGTTTTACAAAGTGAACTTTACCCTCTCAGACAGGTAGAGAGAGAGGAATCCGCTTGGCATCAGATGGGCATATTGCAGTAACATGAATGTATTGGCATGACTACAACACCAGACAATGATAAATGATACTCAAGAGGAAGACCAAATAAAGTACAAAAACACATTTCTGCCTTATCAATGGCACTTTTCGTACTATTATCTATAGCCTTCACCAGTTTGCTTTATGATAGGCATATTTATTGAGAGTAGAATAACAGTGGAGAATGATAACCAGCATGCTCTTGTTTTACCCAACATACTGACGGAGGATAACATCTCCCCTGCACGAGACACAAGGTCACAGTGAGCTATATCCCACTCTTCTTCTTCTTCCTCTTCCTCTTCTTCTTCTTCTTCCTCCTCTTCTTCTTCTTCTTCTTCTTCTTCTTCTTCTTCTTCTTCTTCTTCTTCTTCTTCTTCTTCTTCTTCTTCTTCTTCTTCTTCTTCTTCTTCTTCTTCTTCTTCTTCTTCTTCTTCTTCTTCTTCCTT
>OMOT01037435.1:0-14225 GCA_900312575.1 Acanthochaenus luetkenii
ACTCTGGGAGGAAACCGGAGCCTCTCTGGAGAATCCAGTTCAAGCAACATTAAGGCAGAAGACTACAGCAGAGAGCTGCTACACCCTAAAAAAGGAGGGTCTTCCAGGGTTCTTTGGTTAGGGTAGCGGTTTTATACAACAGAAATGACTAAAAAGACCCTGATTGGTTAAAATAACCTGGTAAATCAGAATAAGGTGTGATTCTTAAAAACGTGCTGATTTAACCCTAACCCTTTTATATGTTCTAAAAGGGTCCATTATAAAACCATGAAGGTTCTATGTAGAACCATTTGAGTACAGTGCTATAGAGACCCTTTCTAAAAGGGTTATTCACAGCACCATGAGGTGTTCTGCTATAGTAGAAACCTAAAGAACCATTTTAAGGTACTATATTGAAACCTTCTTGTGAGTGTAGTGCTCGAGTCTATTACTGCCAGCCTTCTCAACTCTAATGAGCACTGATATCATGTGCATGCATGTGATAGATGCAAGTAAGGTGTATGTCTAAGAGTATGACAGAGGAGGGTTAATATCAATCAATCAATCTTTATTTATATAGCCCTTTTATACAAGCATGTCTCAAAGGTCTTTACATTGCATCATATACATAGTACATCATATCATATACTACACTACACACAAACACATATATTTGCATGTCTTTTTGACTGTGGGAGGAAACCGGAGCACCCGGAGGAAACCCACGTGAACACGGGGAGAACATGCAAACTCCACACAGAAAGGGCCAGGCGAGATTTGAACCAAGGACCTTCTTGCTGTGAGGCGACAGTGCTAACCACTGCGCCACCGTGCCGCCCTATCTGTATACAAAGTTCATCCTCCGATACTTCTGCGTAAATTCTGTAATGACTGTCATAGAAGCTGTCGGATGTCTTCTGCATTTGTAAATCAATAGTGTAACACTTTGAAATAAAGATTTTGGTAAGCAGCCTCTTCTCTCTTCCTCTTTGCGGTTTTCTCCTGTTCCTTTACCTGTACACGGTCAAACCCTTCTCCCCGTCTATGCTCTGTTGTCTTCATTTCCCTCACACAACGTCCTTTTGCAATGATATTCCTTTTTTTCTTCAAAAGTCCTCAATCATATTTGACAAGTAAGTTAGCGTGTGACGCTGTGCTAACCGGGCAAAGGAATGGCCAATCAGCTCGCTGGTGGCAGTGTTGCGCATACATGTTTCCATGATAAGCTGGTTCACAGACAGCTTTTCTGCCCACCATTGTCATGGTCAGAGGATACATGCATTATTACTCTATGAATATGACTGGAAATGACAAGAGCGCATGCGCAAAATAAGCTGAAGGCCTGGCAGCTATTCTACGGAGCCCCACAAGGCTTACAGCGCAATTTTTAAAAATTGCGTTCCCGCTGCATCGCAGTTTGAAAATAATAGTCGGACAGTAAGAAACAAACATTTTAATTACACATTTTAACAATGAAAATGAAAATGGAAAAGGAAAATGTTTATATGTAAATGCTCTCATCATTTACAAATGCCTTGGGCATGCACTGCATTTATAGCTTATTAGGAGTGCTCGCCATTGCGTTATTACATTACATTACATCATTTAGCAGACGCTTTTGTCCAAAGGGACTTACAATAGTAAGTCGTTATGACCCCTGTCATCCGTTTCCATGGATCCAATAACAGGCTCTTCAAAGTTAAGTAGCTAAAAACAAATCAACGTCACGACTCAATGTCTCTTAATTCCAAAAACAGGTGAGGCTGAAGCTTGCTTATAATGCCTACCCTTTTAACAACACAAAATGTTTGGCTTCAAAAGTTAAATCAGACAAACTCCAGAAACAAAACCAACGAAAGCGAAAACAAAAACGTATATATTCTGTACCCAGTCCTTCTAATCCAATGTTTCATTATGGTCATCCTTTTTCATATTTGTTCAATACATCATTTAAAAAATTTTTTTCAATCACAGCGAGTGTTCTGCATATTTTCAGTTCCTCATTACAAATAAAATATTGTGGATTGGAACCATTAACATCTTAGACTGGTTTTTGTTTATTAAACCGGAGAGGAAGTTCAAACCTCCAAGTGCTATTAAACACTTCCTCTATAATTTATCCTTTATTGTCACACACATGCACAGAGCACCGCACACACTTAGTGAAATTATTCTCTGCATTTAACCCATCACGGATCCCCCCCGGATACACACAAGTAATTGCACAACACACACATGCTAGGGGGGCCCGGAGCAGAGGGCTGCCATTATGGCGCCCGGGGAGCAGGTGTCTTTGGGGTTAGGTGTCTTGCTCAAGGACACTACAACAGATTTATCCCCGGGAGGAGCTGGACTCGAACCGCCAACCTTGCGGTTGCGGGACGGGAGCTCTACCTCCTGAGCTACTGCCGCCCCCCTATGAGAAGGGGTGGGGGAGGAGAGAGTTTCAGAAAATGGAAGGAGATGGAGGTGTTTTGTGAATATTAATCAAGTAATGTCAATAAACTTTGCCTTCATAAATCACTGTCTACAATCTGACACAAACGGAGCTGCGATCTAATTTAGTGTTTCATCAGAGCAGCATACAAGCCATTGATCCAATGACCTCTAGCAACTAGAAAACTTGTCTTTGTATTTCCCTCCCTCATCCTGTCTCTCTTTCTGCCTCTTGCTTTCTTTCTGCTTCTTGCCTTCTCCCTCATTCCATCTCCGTCTCATTCTCTCAGTCATTCGGTCTGTCTCTTTGGAGAAAAGCACTTTGCAGAATTGTGATAATGATACTGTAACTCTGAAAAACCTGTCATTTATTTATCCTCTCCCTCCTTTTCCCGTCCGTTCCATTCCTCATATCCCCCCTTTTAAAATGTTTAAATGAGTTGAAGTTTTGAAAGAATCCAACATGCAACATGTTCATCCATCTTTATAGTTTGTACTACATTCAAAGTCCTGCAGTGGATTCTGGGAACAGGGGTGGGGGGGTTGTGACTGGAAGGTTGCTGGTTTGATTGCCTAGACAGGTGGGAACATCTGTACAGAACTTTACACAGGCTGGTCTGAAAAGGATCGCCACCAGTATTACAGAGCTAGCTACATTTTCCCCAGAACAAGTAGTAACAAATACAGTAACACATTATTCCAATTTCAGTAATAATAGTTATCAATACCAAATATTTTGATATCACCCCCTAAATATCAGATCAACGTTTAATTATCCAAAAACTAAAATCCCACCCCCACACTTGGATTCTTCTCTTGGATACTCTCTCTGGTGGAAGTATTCCCTCCGATTTGATTTTCTCCAGTAAAAAGGACAACAGGTACATCTGAGATTAATGTCGTTTCATTTCCTGATCGTTCACTGGAGAGGAAACTGACTGATCAGATTTTAGAAGAGAGGAGGAATGGATAAGTAATATAAATATAATATTACTTTTGAAATGAATAATGAGTACTATATTCCTTTTTGGGAACAGTGGTTCCCCTCATGTTTTAATGACCCTGGTTCCCTATGGATTATTTATAAGGCAGGATGGAAATTTAACCAACAGCCAGTCTCATTGATCACTCTGCTACGAGCCAGCAGCCTGCTGAATTAACACATTCATTTCAGTTGGCATTTAGCTGGAAAGAGGCAGATGGAGAGAAGCTGGAGGGAGGAAAGGAAATTGAAAAAGAAAGTAAAGAGCGAAATAATTAATTGGAAAGAACAGAAAGGCTATAGCAGGGAGGACATAAGAGTTTAATATCATATCTGAAATTACATATAATAGGAATCTGGAATTAAATGTAAAGAGAAAAGACACGTTAAAACACTCATCTCATCTGTCTGTTATCTCTCTCATTGTTAGTGTCTCTTTCTCTGTCTGCCTCTATAGTACTTGTGCTGCTGCTACTATTATTACTGCTACTTTTATACACCCTAATACTAAAGTACAACTACTACCACAACTGCTATTACTATATCCTTTACCACTACTACCACAACTACTACTATTATTACTTCTACTACTACAATCACTACTACCTAAAGTGTTGTGCAGCAGAACATGAAGCCAGATGAACACATCTCATTGACTGGACACTGGACCAACCCTCTCCAATTCAAACAACTAAAACATGGCAAATGGACAGCAGGGAAGATCAGTGGTTGGACTGACTGTCCTGTAAGCATAACATCACATGTTTGATCCCCCGTAACCACAGGTGTCCAGCATCTGAAGAATGATCAGTGACAGCAGGGAGGTGTAGTGCTTAGAGGGGAGCCAGGTTCAAACACCATGGTCTCAAGTGTCCTTGTAGCAACTGATAATGTACTAACTGCCAGATTATGTAATAAGTTGTCAAAATGTGGTAAACATGTAATTTAAAGGGTAGGGAACCATTCTGCTATCAATGCTTCACTTGTGCACAGTTTTATTGTGAGTTCCACAATAATGCAACAGTATATGGTATTGGCAGCACAATTTCAATCAAGTAGTAGGTGCTGTGAAGCTCTATAAAACCTTATACCAGGTTTCTAAAGGTTTATATAAAAGTATCTGGGTAGGTATTATATTATAGCGAGATCACATTACTCAGCCGCCTATATCAAGCTGCCGGAGAGGAGACTCCGGCAGTGGACCAGCTTTTTAACCTCTTACAGATAATTGAGGGACCATGGGAGTTTGCTGATCCTGTATACATGTGTTTTGTGGATAACCTCTTGCAGATAATTGAGGGACCATGGGAGTTTGCTGATCCTGTATACATGTGTTTTGTGGATAAAGGCATATGAAGTGCTGTGGCAATTTGAGGTGCCGGGTCGCTGCTGTGAGCCATTCAGTACCTGTACACTCAGACTGAGAGCTGTGTTTGTATTCTTCATTAAGTCAAGCAGGCTCAAGTTGGCATTAGACTCCAACAAGGATCCTGCTTGTCTTCTCTCCTGTTTGTGTTTGTTTTATTCATGGGCAGGATATTAAGGAGCAGCCGAGGTCTGGAGAGAGTCCGGTTCAGTGACATGAGGGAGGGCTCTCTGCTATTCGAGGATGACGTCGTCCTTCTGGCTTCATCAGACTGATCTCCGTTGTGAAATGGAGCAGTTTGGGATGAGGAGCATCAAGTCTGAGGTCACTGTTCTCTGATGGAAAAAGGAGGCCTATCCCATCTAGGTGAGGGGGAGCAGCTGCGGTGGATGAGTTCAGGTATCACAGGTCTTACCCATGCCATAAATAGTTTCTTATCTGGGATTCGTTCTTTGCTAAGAACAGGATTTAAGAACACGGAAAAGCAGGCGTAGATAGGCCAGATTGGAGTGCGCCCATGATCTTGGCTGAATTTGTAAGAAATCATTGGTGATTGCGTTCACGTCAATTCTACAGACATCCTCAGATTTAAATAATTATAATAATAAATACGAGAATATTTGTATCATTAACAATTACGGTTCACCTTTATAGTCATAATTCTACGAGGCATCGTGATGTCCTAAAATACATTAAAACACTACGAACACTGCAAATGGCAGTTAATAAATAAGCACTAAACTTAAATTGCGTGGCTATAGCCATAGTGGAATAGAATGGACACATCTACAATTCTGTAAATATGTGAATATCCATAACTAAAATATATCATATGGGCCTACCGAATATAGATAGGACCTATGAAGCTCCACAAGTAGCCTACTTGTGTATTTAACTCAACTGTACAATTTAATCTGCTCTCAGCACATCCCATTCCTTTCATATAGGCTATATATTAACCATTTTGTGTTAATACATTACATTACAGCATTTAGCAGACGCTTTTATCCAAAGAGACTTACATATTACATTAAGCGACGTACATATCATACCGTTGGCGGAGGCAGCAATGCAAGGTACCAACCTGATCAACGGGAGCAATTCGGGGTTAGGTGTCTTGCTCAAGGACACTACGACAGATTGTTCCCGGGAGGAGCTGGACTCGAACCGCCGACCTTGCAGTTGCGGGGCGGGAACTCTACCTCCTGAGCTACTGCCGCCCCCATATAGTAATAGTACATATACCATCTTGTTCTGTTATTTTCTTATTGTTGGTTTTATTATTTTACCTTGCTTAGTGTGCTTGCTTAGAGCCAGTGGAGAAACCTTCCACTGCTCATTTTACTGGTATGATGTTGCATGTGACAAATAAAACCTTGAACTTGCATGTAGTAGTAGTAGTAGTAGTTTATTAGTGCTTCGCAGTCAGACTGAAATCGCACACCAATTCACATACATAAATGCATCATATAAGTGTAGAAATTCACATATAATATATTCACAAAACTATTATAAAATAATTTAAAAATACAAATACATAAATAAAATGGAACATAATACACAAGTGGACTTGAACATCAATCATGTCAAGTGAAACATGCCATCCAATAATCAATCATGCTATTTAAAGAGCCAAGTCTGTACCCTAGGCCTACCCACATAATATGGCATATCTACTGCTGCTGGAAGATATCGCTGATCACGCGCTGAGGAGGGATTCTGTGTGTAAACGGTCCTGTGGTTGCATGCCCTTACAAGGAGCTGGCGGGGCGTTTATGTATGCAAATTCAGGTGTACGAGAACACGCGTTCAATTTAAGAATCAGTGGCATTTCTCATTTAGGGGAGCACCACTGAGAACATTTTGGCGGTTTAAGAAAACATTTCCACATGTTCATGAATCCGGCAGGGATCTTTCTTAGGGTTGGTCTTACAAAGTTCGTCAGAAGACGTTTAAGAATACACAAGAAAATGTTCCAGAATGAGGTCCATTGATTACTGGTTAGATATATCAGCTTCAGTAATGCAGCGTTGTATCAGACCGTGGTGGAGAAGAGACCTGAGCCACAAAGAAACTCCATTTACTAATCTTCATCCAGGACTCAATTTACTAATCTTCATCCAGGACCTCAGGGTGACGTGAGGTTTCTCCTCAGGAATCAATGGATTACCTGGATTCAGTATGTTCCTTTGATGAGAAAAAGGATTTTAAATCAGCAATAACATTAATCAAAGTTTTGTTTTAACGAGAATATTACAAACTTTCCCACACAGACTAATCAATAAAACACATTGACATCTCTGAAGGCAGCAGATTTGCTTAATTGTGTGCATGTTAAAGCGGTCTACGTCTAAGTGATAGAACTCAAATTAATAAACTCACAATCAGCAGAGAGGTTTTATTAGTAGAGTTCTTGTGGGGGTGTGTTTGTGTAACATGATGACACTACACTACTTCTGCTCCACCTGTCTCACCACCAACAGTAAACCTGGTCAGCACCATGGACAGCAGTCTGAACCTGTCTCACCACCAACAGTAACCTGGTCAGCAGCATAGACAGCAGTCTGAACCTGTCTCACCACCACCAGTAACCTGCTTAGCACCATGGACAGCAGTCCTCTGATCTCTAAGGCAGTGGTCTTCAACCTTGGTGCTCAGGACCCAGAGTACTACTGGTGTTCTATCCTACCAGGTAGTTAATTGCATTCACCTGTCATCCCAGGTGTAAATCAGTTCCTGATTAGATGGCTGGAATGAAAACCAGTAGGGCAGAGGACCAGGGTTGAAGACCACTGCTCTAAGGCATACAGCTGAAAGCTTTAACACTGCAACCAGCACACCCAGCAACATACACCAAGCTTGCTCTCACAGGTTGCTCAGGCTAAGGAGCACAAAACAAACAGCCATCAAAACAATTCATAGGTCAAGTCTTACGCATTAAAGAACAATATTATGCTCTTAAAATAAAAACTTGCCGCTGATGCCAGTACTAAACTTGGTGTCTGCGAACACTCCTGTCCAGCCAACACCGAGTAAAGTGTACACCGATCTGGAGGATTTGCCATTGTCACACATCCACAAGGCCCATCCGCTTGTGCTCATTGGATCAGACTATCTGCACTTGCTTGTCCTCATAGAACTACTGTAGTTCGCTATGGTCCCAATAGGTGGCCATCTTGCTATTCATACTTTGCTTGGTTGGGTTGTCCAGAGACCAGCAAGCATGGCAGAATCCCTTCTTCTCCGTCCACCGAGTTACTCAAATGTTGAGAAACTAGCAGGTGGCCAGTATGCCTCGACACTCCTGAAGGAGAAGATCACTAGGGTTGCAGTGGATGGTGGACAGTGCTAAGCAACTTTATTATTGTATGTCCCTGGTAGCCCTGAACTGCATGCAACAAAACAAGTAGTCATAACATTAAGCCGACGCTTTTGTCCGAAGCGACTTACAATAACTACATTTTGTCAACAGTAATCAAACAATCAGTATATTGCAGTCTTTATCAGCTAAGCCTTCAATAGGAATAAGTAGCATTCATAGATTTTAGTTTTTTTGGAAGAAGAGTAGGAGACCCTTACATGTTAGATAAGTCAGTTCAATTAGGGTCCATGTGTAATCTGAAAAGATGGGTTTTTTGTCTCTGGCGAAAGATGGGTAGCGATTCAGCAGTTTTGACGAAAGGGGGGAGCTCATTCCACCATTGTGGTGCCAGGGATAAGAAGAGCTAGTGATGCGCGACTTTCTAAGTCCACGTAGCGATGGGGGGGCTAGGCATTCTGCAAGAGTGGAGGAGCGGAGCAGACGAGCTGGAGTTTGGAACCAGACCAGGGATTGTACATTTGATGTGAGAAGAGATGGGAAGCCAGTGAAGTGACTGGTGGCAGAGGCGGGTAGCCCAGCCAGAAGAGTGTTGCAGTAGTCTAGGCGGGAAATGACAATTGTTTGGACCAGGAGATGGGCCGCTTCCCTCATAAGGAACGGGCGGATTCTGCAGATGTAGAGGGAAAACCTACAGCAGCGGGTTGTAGCAGCAATGTGGGCTTTGTTGGCAGAGTAGGACAGCTGGCTGTCCAGGGTCACTCAAAGGCTCTTGGCAGTGGAGAAGTCGGCGTGAGGGCAGTTTTTTTCCAGGGAGAAAGAGTAGCTCGATCTTGTCAAGATTGAGCTTTAGGTGGTGCAGAGACATCCAAGCACTAATGTCTTTAAGACTTGCTGTGATGCGCCCACCAGTCATGCCTCTCCTTTGTAGCACTGAACGGCGGTTGTTGAGGAATCCAACGCTGGCAGAGATCCATAACTATTTATAAACTGTCAGTTCAGATTATGTCACCAAATTCACCTTCGAGGCTGACTGAGAATGATAATCCTGGTACATACCTCACAATTTTATCCAGCAGATTAGTGTTTAACTGTTATGATCAAGCACTGAACAACTGTCTGCTCACGGGTCTGTCTAACCTTCTACCCTTTTGTGCTTGGTGTTCC
This sequence comes from Acanthochaenus luetkenii, assembly GCA_900312575.1. Taxonomy (NCBI): domain Eukaryota; kingdom Metazoa; phylum Chordata; class Actinopteri; order Beryciformes; family Stephanoberycidae; genus Acanthochaenus; species Acanthochaenus luetkenii. The sequence goes on from OMOT01037435.1 coordinate 9,250, forward strand.
TGTAAATTTTTGGCCACATAAAGTGGCTATTAATAGCAATATAAAGGCCATGTTTCACCAAGTGCACCTTCTTCCAGCAGATAAGCTACTCCTGAGGTTTGTGTGGAGAGATTTGCACCGAGACAGAGAAGCAAGTACTTACGAGTTGGAAGGTCCTTTCCTGACTCAATTAAGGGCCACACATTCTCATGACACATTAATTGAATCAGGTGTGCAAGAGTAACGTTGGAGCTAAAACTTGCAGGAAAGGTGGTACTTGAGGACTGGATTGGGAACCACTGCTCTAGGTTATATCACCTCCTTTACCACTCCAGCCAAGATTCTTGTTCAGGACCACTGGCATTATTCAGCTAGACTCCCTATTGGAGAGATGGAAGGCAGAATATTTCCACTATCACAATGCCCAGATATTATGTCCGCCCTGCCTCGGCTGTGCACAGAACAGACGAACAAAGGAATATTTTCCTCTGTGCAAAACTCTGAAAATATACCATGTAAGACTTTAATTTAGTTTTTTGTCAAGGATTTACATACATCATATACTAATTACATCCTATACCATACTACACAAACGCATGTCTTTGGACTGTAGGAGGAAACCCATCCAATATTTGTTTGTAGGACAACATTTAGAATGTTTTCTACACTTGATAAATGAGGGCCCAGGCTGTCCCATCTCCAAAGATAGTCTTCTCACCATCACCCCTGAGTTCAACCTGACCATTGGCCTGATACGAGTGGGAGGAAGATTCAAATGAAGACCATTGATCTAGACACTTTGCACTCAATTGATTTAGACCTAAAACATCCGATCACCCCCAATCATAATCAAAGATCATGATATACAGCTGATGCATCTTTCCGTCTACCTCTCCCTCCCTCCCTCCCTCTCCCCGTTTCTCTCTCCTCAAACAATAAACAGCAGTGAAAACAAATCCAGTCATTGGTTAGTGGTTTGATTGACAGCCCTCATTCATCTCTGATTAGATTTCACAGATGCCATTACAAAAGTCACCTTGGTGAGGTGTGTGTATGTGTAATGAGGCCTGACTTGGTAATATCTGAAGGCGACTCTCACTCTGCCATACAGCTGAGGGAAAGATTTCTAATGGCGACACACACACACACTTTGTTTTCACCTCCCGTTCTCCATTTCATTTTTTCTGTCCCATAACCAGGAAAAACATTACATATTTCAATTTGTTCAGTCTATGTAGACTGATATGTATAGAGTCTATATGTAGACTGATACATAGAGTCCACTGTCTATATAGACTGACATGTACAATGGACTGATATGTATAGTCTGCTGTTTATATGCAGACTGACATGTATAGGGGGCGGCAGTGGCTTGAGTTCCCACGAGCAACCGCAAGGTTGAAGGTTAGAGTCCAGCTCCTCCCAGGGGAAAAAATAATCTGCTGTAGTGTCCTTGAGCAAGACACCTAACCCCAAATTGCTCCCGTTGATAAGGTTGGCGCCTTGCATGGCTGCCTCTGCCAACGGTATGATGATATGGAAGTCGCTTTGGATAAGAGCGTCTGCTAAATGCCATTATGTAATGTATAGTCTGTTTATATGTAGATTGATATGTAGTGTCTATATGTAGACTGATATTTATAGTATGCCATCTATATGCAAGATATTGTGGCAGACGGAGGAGGTGAAGGAGGGGCGGTACGTGCCGTTCCCCACGTGGACGCTAAGACCCAGAGACGACCGTCCGCCCCAACTAGCAGCAGATAAGACAGCTGAGCCAGTTAGGGAAATCGGGCAGGGCCAATAGGGGAAGAGAGCGGCAGGGCTTAAATAGAGGGAGAAAATAGAGAGGGGTGTGTGACCCATGGAGAGAATAAGGAAGAGGAAGAGCGTAGCAAGTGACGAGCGAGGACAAAAGAAAAGGTGTACGGCCGATCAGACTGAGAACCCTGCTGTGTGCTGGATCCCTGCCTGTCTGAGAGCCCCCTTTGGTACCGACCCCTGGCTGTTCACGATGACACCCTGAGTAGGATATCGACCCCTAGAATGGACTAAGACCACCCCCTCAGTAACATTACTAATAAGAGACTGACCTGACCCCGTGCCAGCCGGAAACAGGCAGTCAATCGCTGTTTCCGGTATTTCGCCGGGTGGACAATAACTTTCTGAGCTCCGGCTTGGTGGACACTCGTTCAACCCCAGAGTGTGCCACAATATGTAGATTATCTATATGTAGGCTGATGTGTATAGTCTGCATCTATATGCAGACTGATGAGTTTTAGATTAGTATTCGCTCATGTTTTGATAACAATCATATCTTTTGTTAGTATCAGTAAAAGTCCTTCAAATATCCATATGAACTGGCTTCAGCAGGACTGGTAGCTGCGTTGTTTGAATTCCAGCCGGTTTCACTAGCCATGCTGGCTTGCCATAAATCCTCGCGTCCTGGCCCACCCAAGGTTTCTTCCATTTTTTACCTTATTACATTACGGCATTTAGCAGACGCTTTTATCCAAAGCGACTTACATACATTACATTACAGCATTTTAGGAGACGCTTTTATCCAAAGCAACCTACATGTCATACCGTTGGCGGAGGCAGCCATGCAAGGTACCAACCTGCTCAAAGGGAGCAATTTGGGGTTATGTGTCATGCTCAAGGACACTACGACAGATTTTTTTCCCGGGAGGAGCTGGACTCGAACCGCCGACCTTGCAGTTGTGGGGCGGGAACTCTACCTCCTGCTCTACTGCCGCCCATCACACCATACTACACACAAACGCATATATTTGCATGTCTTTTTGACTGTGGGAGGAAACCGGAGCGCCCGGAGCAAACCCACGCGAACACGGGGAGAACATGCAAACTCCACACAGAAAGGGCCGGGCGAGATTTGAACCCAGGACCTTCTTGCTGTGAGGCGACAGTGCTAACCACTGCGCCACCGTGCCGCCCACCTTATAAAAAAGTTTTCGTGGAAGTTTTTCCTTGTATGCAATGAGGGTCTAAGGCTGGTGGTGCCGGGTAGGTTAGGCCTTGTAGAACAGGTAGGCTTGATATGGTTTGCTAAAATGTATAATGCATGTCTTGTACTTGGTTCTGTTTCAGTGTTCGTCTTATACTATTCTGTAATTCAATCAATCTTTATTTATATAGCCCTTTTATACAAGCATGTCTCAAAGGGCTTTACATTGCATGCATCATATACATAGTACATCACATACTACACAAACACATCTATTTGCATGTGGGAGGAAACCGGAGCACCCGGAGGAAACCCACGCGAGCACGGGGAGAACATGCAAACTCCACACAGAAAGGGCCAGGTGAAATTTTAACCCAGGACCTTCCTACTGTGAGGCGACAGTGCTAACCACTGATCCACCATTGAACTTAACCCTTGCAAGAGTTAATGGCGCTCACGTTCACTAGTTGCAAAATGATCCGTTCAGTTCACCGTTCACCAGAAACATGAACGCGTTCAATGAACGCCACTCTTTTAGCGCATTCATGCACAACACTGCATGCTGGGATAGGCTCCAGCCCCCTGTGACCCTGAATAGGAGTAAGCGGGTTTGGACGATGGATGGATGGACTATTTTGGAAAAAGTACAGGTAAGATTGAGGTGAAAGAGGGATGACATGCGACAATGTTCATGAGCCAGTTTCAAACCCAAGACATTGCGTTTACACATTTGGGGCGTCCTGGTGGCTCAGAGATGAGGCGCTTTAGCGCTGAGCCACCAGGATGCCCCAATCTCTTTTTATTAATACTTGCATGAATTTGTCATCTTGTTTACAAACCTCCCAAACTGGCTGATTCTCTAAACTCTTATTATGCCTTATTCTTGGTGATTTCAACATTCATATATGCTGCCCTTCACATTCCCTTACCTCTGATTTTATGAATTTGTTTTAGTCATTTCGTCTGGTTTATTAAAAGGACCCACACACTGTATAGAACATCCCCATCTGTTAAATCTATTCTTTAAAAGCAATTTTGTGAACAGGCATTTTTCTAATTGACATTTATTTAGTTTTATTTTGTATTCCGATTGATTTTGCACCTTTGTTTTATACTTTTTGTATTTGATCTTTTTCATCTACATAGATTTTTTTGTCAATTTACTTTCACTTTATGGCATTTGTTTTTTGTTTGTGTGTGCTGTAAACCACTTTTGTAACATTTGTTTAAAAAAAGTGCTATGCAAAAAAAAGTTTCCCTTACCATAGCCTTTAGTGGGTGGTATTATTTTTACTGCGCAGTATTTCAGTAAGATATCAATGAGAGAATGACTTAGAATGATCATGGATGATAGAGAAGTGAAGGGAAAGAATAAGTAATTGTTATTTCCTGGATGGTTAGATCCCAGTTACATAACATTTGAACATGAACCTGACAGGTAGGAAGGGGAAGAGCAGGGAAAACCCCCAGCCTTCATATACTGTAGACTAAGCCCTTTGAGACATACTTGTGTAAAAAAAGGGCTATATAAATAAAGATTGATTGATTGACTACAACACCAGGAAGAAGATAGAAGACTAACAACTGCAGAGCCAATCAGGAAGAGAAACAATGAATTATGCGATAGGCCGAGACAGATTTAACTGAAAAATGTTACCAGTATAGTAATATAGCATATACCGACACCCGGTACAGGACAACACACTACATACTGACAACCGGTACAGGACAACACACTACATACAGACACCCGGTACAGGACAAAGCACTACATACAGACCTAGGACAACAGATTATATTCTGACACCTGGTACAGAACAACAGACTACATACCGACACCTGGAACAGGACTGCATACAGACACCCAGTACAGGACAACATACTACATACCAACATCTGGCACAGGACAACACACTACATACTGGCACAGGACAACAGACCCAACCATGAGAAAACCATGTGTGTCAGTATGTACCGTCTTAGGGGTGTTGATTCTGACGTCCGTTTCAGTCAAGTTAAGAAAGTTGTTGTT
>OMOT01037452.1:8075-21178 GCA_900312575.1 Acanthochaenus luetkenii
TGTTTGTTTGTGTGTGTGTGTGTGTGTGTGTGTGTGTGTGTGTGTGTGTGTGTGTGTGTGTGTGTGTGTGTGTGTGTGTGTGTGTGTGTGTGTGTGTGTGTGTGTGTTAAGGATGGGGGTTTGGGCTTTTTTGGTACACATTTACACTTAGAATGTTGGCGTGTATCTGCGGTTAACCGTAACATGACATTATAGCCATAGAGGCCAACGATACTGGTTGGAAACTCTGTTAGCTGCTAGTAAGTAAGCAAGCAGCTATAAAGGATTACCGGTAGGAGGTAAATATAGGTTAGAATATAATAGAATATTTTTTCTTGTATACAAAATTTTCATAAAATAAACTAGTGTCATGAAATTCAAATAAAAACAGCTCTGCTATCAATCGCCAATCCAATCACGTGTTTTTGTTATTGTTATTGTGCCTTCAGCCACGTCCCGATATATGACTATAATTACAGACTAGGGTAGGCTACTATTATTATAATGCATCTATTATAACACAGGCTACTACTAATAATAATAAAAGAATAAAAAAAGAACAAAAAATTGATTGACAACAGCATTTATCGAGACACAAAAAAAAGTAAATTATTGAACCATTTCAGTTTAGTGCTAGACAGTAGCCCAACGTGAGGATTTGCAGAGCAAAAGCTTGCTGAATAATCTGATCTAAAATAAAGCATAGTTCTTGACCGTCTAATGAAATATAGGTTACTACGTTAACGTTACTCTGTACGCTATTTCAACTAGAAAACTAGACTTGAAGCTAGACTTTGGCCGGACTAGGCTATAGAATATTTCAACGCACAACTCGGTGTACTTGAGATTGCTTTTTAAAACCAGTAGCATGTCAATATTTTCTGCCAACAAGAGGTTTCTGAGCTTGTTGACCATAAGGCCGGCACCGGAGAAAACTTGCTGGGATGCAAAGATTCTTCTTTGCCAGCATTGCCAGAAGAGGGAACCTGGTCTTGTTAACTGCTTGACTTTGTTGTACACTTCGGTGCAAACATCGGGAGGAAGGAAGGAGCGGTACTTGTGGCGTGGGCCAAGTTTACGATCACCATCCGTGTTGTTCGGGAATCTCCGTGTGAGCTCCTCGAGAGTGGTCGCTCTGAACTTTTTCACGGGTGCATAGCCCAATTCTTGAATGAACAATTTCCATTTCAATATTTAACAATAAATAGACTTGAATAATTTGTCATATTTGTAATAAAAGACTGGGCTACTTGGCATTTCAGCAGTTTTGATCACTCCACCTTGCAACTTCCACTCACTGTCGATGTAGTGGACAATAACTGTGGTGTATGATTCCATGGCTAGGCTTGTCCAGGCATCAGTTGTGATCACACTGTATTATTGTTTCCCTAACTGATCCTTTCTCTCCTCCAAGGTTCGATTATACATTTGTTTGAATCCGCTGCGTCATCGTCCCCCGGCTTGGGAATGAGTAAGATGGCTCAACATACTCCATCAGAGACTTAAAGCCTGGCGCATCCACTTTGCTTAATGGTCTTGTGTCTTTCACAATAATTTCCGCAATCAGCTGAATGATTTTCGCGGCTCTCTGTGGAGTGCACTATTTGGGGTTGGGTGCTAGCATTACACACCGCGGCATCTTGTTCAAAATCTACGTTTGCGTGTTTTAATCACAGATGATTGATCATTGAGCCGGTACTCCCCCCTTTCACACTAAAAACAACATCACAGAGTGCACATGTTACCGAGTCCAAGATGCCGTCGACACTTACAGGCTTTTCCGCCGCTCATTTTGATGCTTTCACTCAAATTCCCATCAACGTTACTGCTGTTGATGTGATTTCCGATCTAGATATATGTAAATGCTTTATATATAATATTGTACGAGGAACAATTATACATTACATTTAAATAATTTATATGATTTACCAAATATTTTTACAATTATTTTAAGATTTAGGTTAATCCATCCTAAGCAGATAGTGATACATTTTCATTTACATGGTTAAACATGTACACAGCCCCATCCCTAGTGTGTTTGTGTGTCAAACTGTGAACTTGTGAGTGAGTGAGGGGAAGTTGTAGGATAATGTGTTTCGTCAGAAGAGGACTGCAGTGTGTGTGAGTGGGTGTCATGGCATCTCCTGCAGGTGGAAGTTGCTGAGGGGACAGTCTGCAGCCTGGGCCAGGAGAGCTCTGTTGAGGATCATGTTCTCTTCAGTCAGAATGAAACACAATGCTGACTCCAACATCCTAGACCAGCCTGTAGCTTAATGACTGTTTACATGGACAGTAATAATCTGATATTAACCTGATTAAGACAATAGTCTGAATAAGAAATTGCCATGTAAACAGCATTTTTTGATTACCTTAACCCGAATAAGGTCATAGTAGGAGTAAGCATTATTGCATTGAGACACGATTTTAGTTGCATTATTGAATGGCATTTTAGACATTTATACTATTACTCTCTGAGTATTCACAGCTTTTTACGACACAATCGGCAATCCCAACTGCTGACGACGCACACTCTACCTTCCAGTGGTTGCGTCCTATTCAGACTATGCTCTGTAGCATGTAAATAGGAATATGAATGGAATAGTTCTATAAGCAACTCTTGTAAACAGCTTAATTGGAATATTGCCTAATTTAGAATAAGGCCACTAGTCAGATTATTGCTGTCCATATAAACATAGTCAATGTTAACCTGCTCATGGGAATCAGAGCTAAAGGATAGGGGTTCCTTTCACACACAGTGTATGTGCTCACACATTACTGTGTAAAACAGGCTCAGATCAACAGGCTTAGGTTGTCAAATAGTGAGTGCCTCATCTTGCTTGGGAAAATATGAATCAGTAATTACATAATATATAGTCTTCCAATAGTTTATTTCCTTCAGCTTGTCATGGCTTTGCTCATTTGAGAATGTGGGAAAAAGTTCAAGCAAAAATTATCTTCAGTTGCACAGCAATAATAAACCGCTCTCCTATTAATCTCTGGAGGGACAGGAGAGAGAGAAACAATCAGGTGTGAAGTCGCAGCTCTTATTTTGGTTTGTCTTAGTGGCTGGGCTTGAGCAGGGGGGAGACTTAAGTCCTCATAGTGGCTTGGTAACTTCACTAAGACATGGCAGAGGTGAAGGTAGGTTTGGAGAAAAAAAAAGTGGGCAAAAGCTAAGACAAGGGTTAGAGAAACATAAGGGGGAGAGAGAGTACAGTCCAACATTTCACTAACACAACCCACCAATCAGAGCTCTGTTCAAGCTGGTCCCTTGGGCACCATACATTATGAGAGGGAGGGACTGGAGATGGGGAGAGGGACTGGAGATGGGGAGAGGGACTGGAGATGGGGAGAGGACCCAGGGAGGTAGGGGAGGGCAAGGATAGATGGTAAGGATGGAGGGCAATGCTGAGGCACAGACTGGGTAACACAAACATAATTAGTGCAGGGCTTAAGGGATAGGAAGGAGTACACAAGGGTAAGGATTGGTGAGGGAGGGAGAGAGGGATGGATGGATGCCTATTGCCTGTCAGATCACTACAAATGAGATGGTCAAATGGGAACTGCTTACAGATTCTAAATAAGGAGTACGTGTCCTCAACAGACAATGAGAGCATGGGCATGTACAGGCCAAAGAAACTAGTTTGTGCCCAGTTAGTAAACTTTCTTATTATGCAACTCTAAAATGGGGCTAAGGAGACAAGATCAGCTTTCAGTCCAATCTATGGAATAATTGTGCAATTTACTGTGGCTAACGCTTGCAGTGGTGTCATGCTGCCAAAAGGCCATTTCCACAAGCCATGGAAAAAAGGTGACATCACCCACTCTGGTGTCTTTATTTCCATCACTTCCAACAATGGCTCGGATTGCTTTTTATTTATTTTGATTGCAGATTTAACACAGGTGAGGTATAATTTACAGTGTGGCAGACGGAGGGAGTGTGGGAGGGAAAATGTGAAGGAGGGGCGGTGTGTGCCGTTTCCTGCAGGGGCGCTAGAGCCCAGATAAGGACGTCCGCCCCAATCACTGACTGATGGGGCCCAGCTGAGCAGATTAGGGAGATCAGGCAGGGCCAATCAGGGAACAAGGTGGCAGGGTTTAAAAGGTCGGACAGTGCAGAGGAAGGGGAGTGTGACCCATGGGGGAAGGAGGAGAGAGAGAGATCAAGAGAGAGCTGAAGCCGATAGAAACAAGTGAGCTTAGGAACGACCGGACCGAGGACCCTGCTGTGTGCGACCTCCAAGCCTGTCTGAGAACCCTGCTTGTGATCGACCATCGCCTGTCTGACGACCCTTCTCCTGCCTCGACCCCCGGATTGTATGAGAGACGGACCTGTGTACCGAACCGTGGACTGTGCCCCAACTACCCCTCAAGTGACATCCCCCGATAAGAGACTAACCCTTTGCCTCCCGAAACCAGGAAATAAACAGCTGTTTCTGGTAAATCGCTGTGTGGACATTGTTTCTGTCATCTACGGACACGTGGACACTCATTCCACCCTCGAGTGTGCCACAACAGTTACAAAATAAAAGACAACTTGTTATTTAACAAAAACTACCTGACAAGTAAAGTGACTGCCACAGAGTGCTATGTCATACATTTTTTTAGTGGTAAGAAATACAATTAGGTGGGGAATGTTTTTATTTTGTTCTGTAAATGGTGGTACACAGCAGCCGTTTACAATTAGCTAAAGAACCTGTTTTTTACCTCTGTATTTATTTATCGAAACTGTAGCTACAGTACATGTTTGTCTTGGATGCTCCCATGAGAATTTAGCAGAGAACAGCTGCAACAGTCTTGCTTTCCCCTTTCTGCCAGCCAGCTGGTGTTTCAGTGGTTGACAATGTGTGAATTGCAATTACCATGCCATGACTTTGCAATAGTGACAGCAAATTATGTGATTAAGAACACTACAAGGATAGTGACTGATTGCTATAGTTGGAATACTGAAGTAACCACAGCCAGACTAGGAAGTGATGGAAGGATTAGGAATTTTACATTAGCATTTTATCCTACATATGTGCAATATACACATTAAATTATCTTGGCCATGTCTACAAGTTTGGAATGTTCATAACCAACAATGCTATCTGGTGCATTACAGCTACAGGCATACAGGAAGTGTGCATACATGTGGCTAGAAGATATGGGAATGAAGAAGAGGGAGGGTGTTTCCATTTGTGGAAGAGAATAAGCAGTCCTTACCTTATTGTGTCATCCACCAGTCGGTCAGAACTATAGACAAGGGGGAGGAGAGAGAGAGAATGAGACGTAAGGCGGTGTGGTGAAAACATGGAGGGGAAAGACTGACTTAAGGTCCTTCACATCACTTCTGATTAGGTCCCTTGGTGGCACTGGGCTCGGGGTTTCCATTTCTTCTCTCCATACCCATCTACACAGCTCCCCTGCAGTGGCTAGCCAACCAATTTGGTAGAACCCAGTATAGCACCATTTGAATATTCCCACCGACATCAATGATGCTTATGTTTATGGCTACATCTCAAACAGAAAAAATGCGGCCTGATGAGGCAGCATTCAGATGCAGGGAGGCACAGAGGCATGTTCAGATCTAAAGTTTGCATAAGACGAGACAAGACAATTTGAAATCACCTAACTTCTTACAGTTTTGGGCTTAGTGGCACTACTAGAAAAAGGAGACACGGCCATCGGTTTGCCATCTGGAGACCTTCTGCACAGGCTGAGAAAGCATTAGCCATGGCATTTCTCATGGTTGAAGTGCAAGAATGATGTTGGCTAAATCAATGGTTTTCAATCCCGGTCCTTAGGACCCAGAACCATGCTCGTCTACCATCTAATCAGGGACTATTTTACACCTGGGATGCAAGGTGAATGCAATGAACTACCTGGTAAGATAGAAAACCAGCAGTAATCTGGGTCCCGAGGAACAGGATTGAAAACCAATCAGCTAAATTATGCATTATGCATTCCTAAGTATAGAAAAATGGTATAATCAAAGATCTATAAGAAATATTATCTTCAGTTTGACACGTGCTTTATTCAGTAAGAACCACATCTGTGACAATGTCAAGAGGGGTTGCCTTTGAGATGAAAGCATTACAGTGATGGGCATATACTGCGACACATCCAATTCTATCTTTCACTTATAAAAAGGATAACGAGTTTCATTTCATCAGTGGTACACTGGACTTCTAAGATGGTTTTTCCTCCCCGTCTCTGACACCCTGTTTACTAACGCCAGTATACAGTACGCATTATAATTCTATCTATCAAATGTTATACGTATTCATGCAAGACAATGAGCAATCCATTCAGAGCTGGTCTCAAGAGATGCTGTAAGTTGGCTCTTCCTTCATTCATCTTCAGACTAAAGCACAGTTGATGAAGACATATTAAGCCATCAAGTTTAGCAAGGAGATTGCATGGCTAATAATTATAAATGGCCTCAAGAATGTGCTGACAAGGCTTTTCCTGGTATTTCAGCCTCCAATTGTTAATTAGAGGAGAAACTCATTGACGATCTGCCATTTTGTGACTGTGCAGGTCTCTCTTTTGAGCAGCTAGCGCGGTGAAAAGTTATGATACCAACAGGCTATGCAGAAGATAGTGTGTAGTGACAGCTAGCCTACCCACACTGCTGACAATGCTATCAAGCTAAACACTTAGAAGCTGTGCATGTCTACTCGAGCCATTTCAAGCTTGAACAGAATTAGAGCCAGAAAACCTGAAACAGATGAAGTCTTTAGGCAAACAATTTAAGAGTTGTATATGATGTTACTAATGCTAAGATCACTGGCATGTGATGGTAAGAGCAGTTTTGTGGAGAAATAAGTCATGTTTTCAATTAGCTACATCTGATTGCACACTCCAGTCACAGTCAGACTCACAATGACCTAAACTAATATTTTGATTTGTGAAACCATGCCTGACACAACACACTCATATCTGTGGCAAGAGAGAGTGATTTGTGACAGGGACTTGTGTGTTGATAGAGGGTGGTTAACTCAAAGTTGTTGTCCTCAGGTTGAGGTTTTGTCAGGTAGGGATACATTGCTTGTTTGGTCTGCTTACATGTGGATGATTCCCACAAGGAGAGGGAGACTGGGCTAAGGAGGCCCAGGGAGGATGCTACCCGAGAGCCCCTAGGGGCCATGCTACTGCACAGCCACTTTAAAGGGAGAGTCAAATGCTTGCTTGGTTTTCTCACTCACACATTCACACACACTCACACACACACACCTCAAATTACTCATGAAAAACAACGGTCTCAGCAGGCTATTCCCTAATTGGAATAAATCTGGACAATGCTTCAGAGAATAGTAGTGATGCAAACAAACATAATTGCTGGGATTATATTGAATAATTCAAGTAACAATCCCTTCCAAACTTCAAATAATTATTAATCACAATAATTGCTGCAGCATTAACGGGATAAGACACCCTAAACTTTCAGCGGTTAACCAACTTAACTCAACTAAAACTATCCCTTTAATGAAACAAAAATTACATGTTGGTGATATGATACACAAACTGGTATCATGTGTACCCACCTCATAAAATAGCGTTGTCAACAGCCAAGGGGATGCACAAACGTATGCACAAACACAAATCTCAAATGATTATTGTTGTCCCAGGGGCAGCAGAGAAAGCAGGCGTTGCCATCTGCTGTCACCTGGTACACTCAACAGACAGACGGATGAGTGGCAATGCTTCCTTGTGTGTAATGGGCCGACCCCTGACTGCCCTTCCAATTTTTTACACCTGGGGGTGAACATGCCATGAGGCCCTGCATAGGAGCGTGTGTATTGCTGCCAAGGTCTGTGTGCTGAGCTAGCAGTTCTTTCATCCAGCAGATGTTGGGCAGTCCTTCGAGGAAGAAACATTTGACTCATCAAAAATTATGACTTTAAGGAGGAGTTACTAATCTCCAAGGAGAGTAAGTTGACGGTTACAGAAATGAGAACAATGAGAACTGCCAAAGGAATTTTGCAGAATCGTTTTACTCCCAACAGTTTGACTTTTTTATGCATTTTGTATTTTTTTAAAACTAGTCTTTCTTTTTAAAAGGACATGAAATGTCCCAAAACTGCATTGACCATTACTCTCTAGAAGAAATTAATTAGAAAAGGCAATCCATTGCTGCGGCTGTGCATAAGCACAATAATACAATTAAAGGGTTCTAATCTAATAAGGTCATTTTCACATTAGGAATGGTTGCCTCCGTTTCGTCGCCGAGAATGACGGTCCCCCCTCCCCATTCCCCCAGCTACCACATTACCAATGTTGTTCCGTTCCCGAGCACACTTGAGAGAGAGAGATGAGAGCAACACTCCGATACAGCAGGAAGACCCTGTCACCTAACTTCCTACTTTATCACGTATGTATGCAGTGTTCGGCTGTTGAGATCGGTGCGTGCTGCACGCATACGGTACAGTTGTGTTCACACTTCGTTCCTTGCCCGTGGACACCTGAACCGTCCCCCAGACCACCTTTTCAAGTGGTCCCGGCCACGGAACGGTGATCCGTTCCTGGGGACGGAACGCAGTGTTCACACTAAACGATTCGGACTTTGGGGGGAAATCGTGCTCAGAAACGGCCCCGGGTCCGTCGTGTGAAACCGCCCTAAGACTTGGATTGCCGGGTGTTGATCTAGTCACTGGTGTGGTTGAATATTGACCCATTGATTTCTCAGGGGATGAACCATTTCCTGCGTTACCTATTGATGTATACGTGTTGAGATTTGTCCTGGTAATGGCATTTAATGCTAAGCAGTAGTGGCTGCAGATAATTGTGGCTGGGGGACCTAAGGGGGAGCTTAATTATTAATCCAACAAACGCCTCACACAGGGCCTGTGGCTAATACTGCTCAAATTATATTTGACTGACAGTTTTGGTCGCATATGCTCCCGAAATTTAAGCTGTGTGACCTCGAAATATATTTGGGAGCATTTGTGCAAGTGCAAATAATTTGTCCCTTTCTCTGTACATTCGATAGCCTTTTAGTTTTTTTTACACCTGATACCCTTTACACATCGCTGCCAAATAAAAACTGTCAAGGTTCTGTCTCGCACATACAGTTACAAACACAGGAGAGCAGTGTGGAGCGGAAAGTAATAGGTCTCACTTCTTTCCCCCACCATTGGAGGCTCTGTCTTGGATTACATTAAATAGCAGCAAAACTTCCGCCTGCACGTGCACAGTGCTAAAACAAAGTGTGGAGACTGGTCTGTCTGATGCACAACTACAAGGCTCTGAAAATCAATATGGCAATTATATTTAAGAAAATAGCACCTATTTAAAAGAAAGATTACTGTTATAAAGTAGACAACTGGAAAGTGAAGAAGTAAAGAAACAAGCACAAAAAAGTAACCATGAAGGTACACAATCTTAATCTCCATTATGTCTTTGCAGAGAAAAGCTTAGCTACACTTATGTAGATCATAGTGCTCTGTTATTCATTAGTCAGTGAATGTGGTTAATGCACTGAACAAAAGCTGTGTCACTTAAGACACTTAAGTCCAGCAATGCCTTCTTTGTCAGAAAGCTGATCTAACAACCAACCAAGAGAAAAACAAAGAAATCAATTGACCCTAAATGCCCAAGAGATTGACATGCTTGTTGGGTAAACCTCTGACTGGCACTTTCTGAACCATAGGAGAGGACTGGACGTCAGTGTCCTCTATGCTTCTCTGGAAAGCCAACCAGAGACAAGAGGAGCCCTCTCTTACCCTGCTTCCCCAGAGCTCTCCTCCACTCCCACTGAAGACATTAGCATATCAGAGAAACAGCAGCTCCAAGCAAACTGCTCAAGGTGGACAGCAGGCCAGGCACACAGAGTGATGTGGGTTTTTTGAGAGAGAGAGAGAAAGAGAAAGAGAAAGAGACATAAAGCAATGAGCCATATGTTTGTTCAGACTGAAACCCTACAGATAATAGAAGCACAGCTGAATGGTCCTCAGATAGGCAGTCAAACAAAGGTGATCACAAATCTGTTTACATTCGTTACTGCGAAACCAATCGTTTTGATATTAAATCTCGTTACCAAGGAAAACATTAAATACGGCAGCCTCGCTGTCAACTACGAGGCGAGATAAGTCTGTCAAACTGGAAGCAGAATAAGGCATATTGTTGGAGATAAGAAGCCAACATACACAGATAATAAGAGGTGATGTGTTGCAGTATGCAAGAAAAAAACAACATTTAAATGAGAAGTGGCAACATGACAAACGAGGCAGGATGTGTCACTAGTTGGTTTTCTAACGGTCTATCAAACTATTATATTATTATTATAGTATTATATTAAGCCATAAACACTGATTTAAAGAAGTGGCTGGTAGAATTAAGGAATCTACCACACACCGTGGCTAGTGAATCAAAAAGTTTATTTCCCAACTTGTCTTCTGCTGTGCATGAGATATCGCAACCAAACCCAAGGTTTCAGCCTGAAGCATATGGGTAAGAGTATGGAATATATCCCTGGTAAAATTTGAAAATTGAGGATGAGCTAGTTTAGAGTAAAGGGGGATGAAGAGGAAAGAACATGCAAAAAGGATAAGAAAGGTGGTATTTAGAGAGGGAGAGAACAGGAGTCAGAAAGGATGAGATTGACTGACAGAGAGCAACCAGATGGAGAAAGGAAGAAGGGAAAAGGAGAGTGAGGTGAAACAGTAAGATGAGGCAGAGCAAGAGAAAGAAAAACCTAAAGAGTGAGGCAAATGAGCAAGTGTGTCGATGCGGGGGAAAAACAGCCTCCGTTTGACAGGAAATCCTGATCACAATGACCACAACCATTAGAGCTGTTCCACTATGAACACTTAATGGCCCTACTCCTCCCATCCTCTAGTTTATTCATGAACACTCTGACCTTTATGGCAAAGAATGGTTGAAAAACAGATATGGAGGGATAGAGAAAGCGATAAGGAGAACTAGAAGACACACATAAATATTAAGAAAAGACAAGAGAAAGATGGTGGGACAGAAAGCAGATAAGAGAGATGGAGGAAAGGGGCTGAAAGAGAGATAAGCTGATGAGGGGAAAAGGTCTATGGAGAGCGTCTCCAACCATGGTAATAATGGCAATTGGTAATGTGTAACCTGACTCCATGGTCAAGATGGATAAAATAGCTATTTATTACTGGGGGGAAAAGTCCCGGATTCCAGCTCAAATACAAACACGAGTGTCTTACATTACATTACATCATTTAGCAGACGCTTTTGTCCAAAGCGACTTACAATAGTACATTTTTCGTCAACATTAGTCAGACCAACTATACAACGTAGTCTTTCAACAGCTAAACACTTCAATAGGAACAAGTAGCATGGAACACTTCAATAGGAACAGTAGCATGGAACACTTCAATAGGAACAGTAGCATGGAACACTTCAATAGGAATAGTAGCATTAGTAGTAAAAGTCTTTTTTTCTTTTTCTTTTTTTTGGGGGGGGTGGAGAGAAGAAAAGAGTAGAAGGAGATATGTTTAGATAGGTCAGTTCAGGTAGGGTTTAGGTGTAGGCAGAAAAGATGGGTTTTTAGCCTCCTGCGAAAGATGGGTAGCGATTCAGCTGTCCTGACTGAAGGGAGGAGCTCATTCCACCATTGCAGTGCCAGGGCTGCGAAGAGTCGCCCCCGTGATGAGCGACTCCTAAGCCCACGCAGCGAAGGGGGGGCTAGGCGACCCGCAAGAGTGGAGGAGCGGAGCAGACGAGCTGATGTTTGGAACCTGACATGGGATTGCAGATAAGGAGGGGCAGTTCCATGTATTGCCCTGATGTGTCCAAAACCACCACAAGTGCTGCTGTGACACCAAACTTTCTCCAAACTCATTCCAGCCTAATTCTGGGTTCTAGAGTTAAGAATAAGGTAGCGCACAAGGTTGAACATTACATACAAATTTCACACATGATTCCCACCATTAAATACTTTCCTACACCAGAGGGGTGTTTCAAGATTGGCCAAATAGCCCGATACTTGAAAGTACACCGTTTGATTCCTAATGTTTTGAACCGTCTGTCTCTCTGGCCAGGCATTCCATTACAAACAGTAAGTCTAAATAGTCTAAAATGAACTATCTGTATAATGGATGCATTGAATGGAATACATCCACTGTATATCTTGCCTGAGAGCAGGCATCTACAATGTCGCCAGGTCTCACTACAATTGGCACTCATGGCCATGCCAATTAGCTAGCTACCTAGCCATGACATTTAGTGTCTGGTTTATCATTCATAATACATGTACTTAAAACTGCCTTTTGGAAAGGAAACTGCAAAGAATGTGTGTAAGTAGCATGACAAAGATGAAGCATTTTGAACTTCAATTTGCTGTCTTTGTTGAGCGTGTACTTGGCCCTTCAGTGAGATTTTGCAAACCTCTTTAGACCATTACCCTGGCCAGTAACACATTTTAGCCCCATTCTCTTCAGGCCCTCTTTCCTGTTCCCTGGCTCTAATAGGAATGGAGGTGTAATCCGATCCTCATCTCAAACCTCCTCTCTCCCTCCCCATCTTTGTCATTGGTCTGGGGAAGCCCTATTAGAAGGGTTGTGGTTTAATGAGATAATTTCATTATTGATATCCTGTTCAATTGTACTGAATTTGCACGGGTGATCGACTGCTGTGAATGTAGATGGCTGCGGCCAGCCTGCATTACAGGGTAATGTGTCCCTTGCCACTCCTGTTCTCAGCTCACAGATATGAGATAATTTCCCAATCAGCATTCAGTCTGGTTCTTTGGTGTCTGTGTTGACTAAATAATAAGCAGAGAGAGGCTGTTATCTTTGATGCAGAGGAATTCTTGCAAAGCACATAATCCAGAAAACATTATTCCTCTCTTCACTCAAGCCAGAACATAATACACAGCAGATACCTCTGTGTGTGTGTGTGTACACTCAGCATGGGCAGGTATTTTCAGGACCACTCTCTTTCAGTGACGGAAAGAGAGACATGATTGTCTATCTGCATCAAAACCTGAATAAATAAAAGCCATTCACTTGGGTCTTTCCCAACAGGGCTGACAGAATTGACAAGTGCCAGAATGCAACTGAATCTCAGTTTCATAGATAAGTTAACTAAGGAAGTCTAGAATTGACAGCATTCTGCAGCTAAATCAGATATTAAATATACACACCTCTTCCCTAGGGCTCGGG
>OMOT01037474.1:0-14757 GCA_900312575.1 Acanthochaenus luetkenii
AAATACAAATCAACAGGCTTAACGTTATAGTTACTGCACTTAATGCAGTTTAAGTTCGAAACTGAGGCCTGAGCTGTCGTAGTTTGTCGCAGCTTTCTCATTTGAAGAGGGAATTTATTATAGCTTTGTTTTCAAAAACGTTATTTATCTTTATCTATACGTAATCATTTAGCAAATGTAAGTTTCTAATTAAGGCTCATCTTATTTTTTGTAACGTTATATGTCATAGACGAACGTGTTAGTCACTGATTCGCCTCGGAAGAGCGAGCGAAATTTCCCGTGCCTTATTAAAATATCATACTTAAACAAAACAGTGTTCATAATTATGTTTGTGTTATGCCATGAAACAGATGTATTTATCTAATGTTTCGATTTAAATAAATAAATAAAAAAAATAAAAAAATCGATCAGGGAAATTCCCTAGAATTTGCAACCCTAAACGGTTGTCCAACTCGGAATTACAGGTCGGAAATCTCAGAGTTGAAACTTCAGAGTTCCGAGTTGTCTTGAACGCACCATGTACGTTTACTTCCTCTCTCTCGCTGTAGAAAAAGGCTGCTGGTTATCAACAGAAAGCTTTGTTAGCTGCCTCTACAACAACCAAGATTTCCTTTTTTTAATTTATTTTTTCCAATTGTCATAAATAGACAAGTCGCTAAAAGAGTTTGACTTTGAAGAAGCTGGACTGGTTGGTTTTTACCCTCATTGCAGTGAAGCTAGTTGGATCCCCTCTGCAGCCATTCAAGTTGCTAATGTTGCTGACCTGCAACAACGCAGCTGTGGTTCTACACGGACTATCGGGATGAATTGGTCTTGTTCTTCTCATCTGACTACAGGTAAGATGGCAAATAAGCTTATTTCCCAAAATGTCAGCGTATTCTTTTAACCTTGTCACTAACATCAGCTTTTAGTTCAGTTTTGAGCAAGTACTATTTCATGTGCACATTCAGCAAATCAAAAGCAGCTCAGACAAAGGAGACCCTGGATCTCAAAGATGTCCCAAACAGCCTCAAGGTAGGAGCAAGAACTCCTTCTACAGGGGGTGGTCAGGACAGTGAAGATGGCATAGGCCTTCCTGAGGACTTGCTTGCTGTAAAAGTCTGTGAGCTGAGCCTGAATCACCCGAATAACTGACTGACAAGGCCACCAAGCCTGTTTTAGTTGGTGAAGTAAAGGTTCCCAAAACTACAATACAAAAGGTTAAGGCAGTAATAACTAATACATAATATTAGTGTTACTTGTCAATCTTAAGTTAGCATTAGCAGCTTCACAACTGCATAGTCCCGTGCTTTTACACTGTACAATGTGGTGTTGCTAATTAGGGGTGTTAACGATTAGTCGTTGATCGATTAACAACCGTTAATAATTTGGTCGATGAACATTTCAAACGTAACGATCAAATTGAACTATTTGAGGTCTCATGGGGGGGTGGGGGTTACAGGCAGTGCTGCAGTCCAGGAAGCAAGGCCTCAGCCTGTGAGACGCTATGCTAATTATATGCTGCTACTACTGGGCGACCACTAACTTACTTCACCCACACCAACGACATGGAAACAGAAGTGGACAACTTTCTTAAGGACATTCCACCACCGCTAAATGTTAGTCCCACAGATTGGAGGAAAGTCCATGGAGGAAGATTCCCGAGGCTGGCAAAGTTAGCGCGATTCTACTTCTGCTGCCTGGGACGTCGGGACATCGGAACGTGTATTTTCAGTAGCTGGACTCACTGTAAACCGACTGCACACACGACTCACCCCTGATCATGTAAATATGATTGTATTCTTATATTAAAAATCAACAGGCTTGGATAGTTACTGCACTTATGTAGTTTAAGTTTGAAACTGAGGCATGAGCTGTCGTAGTTTGTCGCAGCTTTCTCATTTCAAGAGGGAATTTATTATAGCTTTGTTTTCAAAAACGTTATTTATCTTTATTTATCTATTTCGTAATCATTTAGCAAATGTAAGTTTCTAATTAAGGCTCATCAAATTTTTTGTAACGTTATATGTCATAGACGAACGTGTTAGTCACTGAACAAAACAGCGTTCATAATTATGTTTGTGTTATGCCATGAAACAGGTGTATTTATCTAATGTTTCAATAAAGCTTTGATTGAGAAACAAATATGCGTTTTGTATTTTCTAATAAGCAATATTCAAGAGCAATTTTTAGCTGTATCGTTATTGATTGATCGATTGGTTGTTCATTAACTTTGGCGACTATCGATCAAGGAAATTCCCTAGAATTTGCAACCCTATTGATAATCTTAACTAACATCAAAACATGTACACCGATATCATAAATCTGTGATTTTCAATGCATTTCATTAGTTATTGTGTTGATGAAGTGTTGTAATTTACTTTTTTGATGTATCGACTTCCCCTCAACCTGCCTCGTCTAGCTACTTCTATTTCAGTCAGTAATTTACTACATTTCCCAGAATGCCTTCCGACAACCCCCAGAGAAAGGGGCACAAAGTTGATGCTTTCAAACAAAGGTGGGTGTATGGGCATATCAATTTAGCTACCTAGCCAACTAGTTCATGAACATGGGGGCATGTCTATGATTACAGCTGTGCCTCTTACTCAAAACACAACATGTCGTGTGGCTGCATTGCATTCTGGTCTATTGAAGCTACTGTCGGTGGAGAAATTCGTATCTCTGCCTTCTTCTTTGGAGCACAATACTGGGTCTATTTTTAGGTTGGTGCAGGTTATCGCTGGTTAGACTCAAAGTTGATGGCCTATGGCTCCTTGCATTTCCAAATCCCTACTCACGCTAACTGTCCGTACTTGAGCCTACTAAATAATAAATGTTCCCTGACCTGTTGTCCTTCACATAGCCTACAAAGGCAATTTGACAGTTTTATTTATTCATTTTTTACATCTTTGTTTACTCTTGACTAGTGCTGCCAGGGCCTTCAGCACTTAGCTATATGCTGCATAAGAAATGCTTAACCTGAAACAAGGTCATAAATATCATAGGAAATTCTCTAAAATGTCCATTCTACCTCAGTCTGCATTACATTTTAATTTGGCACTGATCAGATTATCAGTGCTTTTGGAGAGGAAGCTGGAGGCAACAAAGGAAGTGCTTTATGAATCCCAACAGTTTTCTGGGCAAGACTCCCTATAGCAGACGCGTTGTGCGAAGTATTTTTACACGCATTTAGCCGTTATTTAGATATTATTTACCCTAGTCACGAAGCATTTTAATACTACCGGTAACTCTATCAGTCATCTGGAGGTTGACTGAAGGTTGACTGAAGGTGGCAGGCCCAGTGGAATGTAAACAAAGCACCTAGACATTTTAATGACACACCTGTACAGGCTTCTCCAAACTAAACACAACGGATATCATAGGTAGATGTATTGGTCATCTGATAACGCCTTTATTCCATGATCAATTACCAGATTAAAATTTCAGCATATGAAAGTAATGTCTACTGATATGAGAGGTCTGTGATATAGCTGAAATCCAGTAGCCATGTCAGCTAACACCGAGGTCGGTGGATGAAAAAGTTAGTTTCCTGCCATGTAGGATAGTGAATGAGCTAACGAGCAATCGAGGACAGTTAAGACATTCAATCTACAGACACATATTCACCAATAGTAGCAACCTCTTGCATTCTTTATAGAGAACTGGATAATATAACGTCAGCTGACGTTTGCCTGCTTTGAAGTCGTTACTGTTAGCAATGCTACATATTAACTAACGTTACACTATCAAAACGACTATCTAACCCAGAGCTTGACATGCTGAAACGTGTTTACTACTTTAGCCTATACAGACCAAACCAAGTAGGAAACAGGTAAACATCAGGCCTAGTGTCACAGACTAGTGATGACCGGCTAGCTTGTTAGTTGTTTAGCTAACACAACATAACGTTACCTTGTCTATCGGTGCATGCCGGTGAGCGGCCAACGACCGTGCCAAAGACAATACGGTGTTAAAATAAAAACGTCTGGTTCCTCCTCCAGTAAAAGACATGTTTAACGTTAATACGTGTCACTAGCGCACAGGCATCTTCATTCACTTGTCACGCGCATAGCCGCACACTGACAACTACGGCAAGCACAGGGGTCCAAACAGTTCACCGCAAGGTCCTGATCCAACACGTTCTGTCAAACATTTACAGAGACAGTACTGATTGTGACTTTGCCATCTTCATCTATAAAATATAATCCCTGTATAAACAACTGAGATAAAGGTGAATATAAAAGCAACAAACAAGTCAGCAGTACAACTCCAATGTTTATTTTGCGCATGTTCATTTTACTCAGACTGAATGCACATAAACTGGGCTGCCAGAACCGAAAAACATGTAGTCTCAACTTTCATTTGCTAATTAGCACCAAGTGTAATTAAACAACTAGGACATAAGTCTACAGGTATGCAACCTCAAGTTGATGATGAAGCCAAATATACTGTAGCTCAGGGTAAACTGTGTTACCCACAAATATAAAATGTTTGCATGTAAACCTATGGCATACTCATACTCTAGTAATAAGCTATAACATGGTATTAATGTTTCTGAGTGAAGCAGTTGGCACATCGGATCTTCATTTGTTGTCAAAGTAAGGCAATTAATGTTACATGGTTACAAATGATTAATCAAAACATGAATCTGGAAATCTGCAATAAAAAAACATATCCTAAACTCAACACCTTCTCAATGGAATTAATCTATAACAGACAACATTCAACAATGACATTTCTTAATCTCATAAATATCTCTAAATTAAAAATACAAATTAATCATCAAACAATACATAGGCACTTTTATATAGCATCAAATTATCAGTGTAGTGGAATTGTGCATTTCAAAATAATTGAGTATGTACACAAGGTAATTTGAAAAAAGTATCTCTAAGCAACCTACAATATCAAGTTGAATAACTCCAATATCAATTACTGCTTAGTGAAACTGATGACATTATTTAAGGCATTTAGTTTTTAATTGCACTCCTTGATGTAATTCAGTTAATACACTTGTAGCCTCTGCATGACATCTGAATGAAAATATGAATTATACTGATACCAGGTACTGACTGAAATATTGGTCTCAACTACTCTTGTGAAAAACCACATTTTCTAAATGCTTGCATCTACAAAAGGCCTTTAGAATTATACGCTCAGTGAAAATCTCTAATTTTCAAGTATAATTTGTCTATAGTCTACATCACATTATGTTGGGTTCAGTATTGGTTTCTCTTTTGATTAAGTGCATACAACATGTAAATGAACTCAGAGCACAGTAGGTGAAAGACACTTCTCTGTGCTGACAGTGTTCTCATTGTCTTGTCAAGCAGGTCTAGTCCTAAGTAAATTCCTCGTTCCCTTCCCTGAGCTCTTAAGGAACTTCCTCTTTCTGGAAAGAGAGTGTAAGTGTAAGCAGTAATGCTGCATTTTGTAGCCTTTTGTTTTACACAGATATTGCTTACACTTGTAATAGCTGGGTTATAAATAAAATCAATCCCTTTCTTGACAGATTGTGTAGAGGTAGATGTTAGAACCTAGAAGCAGCGTTGAGGAGGCTGGTTTGGGACTTGGCCTGGTTAAGATTTTGTATGGCCTGTCCTAGCAATCCTGCTTGTGTAATATTCACTGCTGTGTCCATTTCAGTCCGTCTTCCAGACCTTGTTGAGAACCTTCACAACTTCCTCATAGATAATGAAGACTATGGCCACGTCCATACACACCCGACCCAGCCGAGGCACAGTACCTTTGTAGAACCTGAACAGGAGGGAGAAAGAGTGAGTATGCCACTTCAGGGTCTGAGGGTTGTACTCATTAGCCACCATGTACAAAGCAGGGTGATGTAGAAATGTAATAATAATAATAATACAGCCCTTAGAAGGTGCTGTGAAATAAAATGTATATGCATTTAAATTTTTAAAGATCAGTTATAATACCACACCACCCAGCCTCTTCTAGCAGAGAATTGGACAACGCAAAAGCCCTGGCAGTCAAGAGCTGCTACCTATTTTTGTATCGACTGCTCAAGCATTCATAAAGGATCATGAGAAGGCAGAAAATGCACAAACAATACCTACACCTATTTTACAATATATGCACAAAAAATGACAAATATTATATGTAATTGTATTTTTCTATCAAAATCTCATTGCTTTTACTTCCTGGAAAACTGAAAATATTTACTGGCGACTTCTTCGTGTACCAGGTGTACATACAAATTCTAACCAATAAAACCATCACAGATCATTTTTTTCAATCCCACTCCTGCAACACTTTGAATCCCTCTCCGCTTTGTGTCCCACCCCAATATCCTGTTTCAACAGGAAATACATCCCATTAAGGAAGGAAGATGCTCTCAAAATGTGGTTTCATAGTGACTTGAAATAACCGACAATTGATGCAAACTCATCCATAGGCAGGCCTGAACAAAACATGTAAAGTTATTGTAGTGCCTGTTTGTCATCCTGTTAAATTTACCATGTGCCTTACTGTATATAAATCATGCCATACTAATCATACTATGTGCACTGACTGCATACGAACTTACGCCATGGGTCCCTCATGCTTCATGATCTTGATGGCACAGTCCACTGTGCTTTTGTACTTGTGAGCTTCGAGACCCTGTTGAATAACAAACAAACACGTTAGTTACATGGTAGACATTGTGTGCAGTATCTGAGTAATTATGAGCCGTATTCAACAAATGTCTTACCTGCATTCTGGTCTTTATAACATCCAGGGGAGTGTTTCCGAACACACTGGCAGCTCCAGCAACAGCTCCAAACAGTCCAGTTATCATAGGGTTAATGGCTTTGTTAGGGTTATCACCTTGGTAAATCAAAACACGAGAGCTGGAGTTGGGCTGCATTATTGATTGTATATGTTGAATATAAAGCAATGAAACATTCACTCGCTCACTGACACGCACGCACGCACACACCTTTGTACCAGTTCCTCAGGGAAGTCATGACATAGAAGCGGATGGCCTGGTTGGAGCCTTGTTTCAGTACTGTGGCTGTTAGGCCTTGGTAAGTCCCCTTCAGTCCTGAAGATACATCAGTAATATCAGCAGTCAGGGTGCAGAATCCATCCAAGGCAGAACTTTGCAGTTCCATTTCAATGTCAGAAACACTTTTCTATTAATTAATTTAACTTTACAGGAGTAATGAGGATGAGGGAAAATATTATAATCTAGATAAAACACCTGATGACTCAAATCCATGGAAAATGATGAATACCCTGAAGAGACATTCCTTGTATGTGTGGTGGTGACGGAGCAGCAGGTGGCAGTAAAAGACAAACCACCCTGCACAAATGAAGAGATCTGCCCTCCTTACCTTGAGTTCTAACAATCTCCCTCACCCCATGGAAAAATCCCCTGTACTTTGGATTTGCTGATGTCTGATCATGGATGAATTTAACCTAAAATGACATAACAACAACAATAAATAAAAATATATGCCAAATCTCTTGTACAAAGTGCTGTCAAACATAAATGAAGGCAGTAGCCCTTAAAATCCAAAGTGCACAGAGTTGTGCAGACATAGAAAGTAGTACTGTATACTTATTTGTATGGTAAAAAACTAACAGTGGTAGGTGAGGACATTTTGAGTTCAGAGATTGTGGCAGTTTACAAAGAGTGAGTACAGTGTAAGGGATTAGGAGTAGGGCTGGATTTTCAGATTCAAATCGATCTTCATGTGAATGATCCGATATTAATATATACCTTTTCCCGTGGATGCGCGAAGCTTTAACCCTGTTAGTCTCACGTGGCCTTTGGTTCTTCACGCAATGAGGCCTGAAGCCACTTAACAGGTTTACACCATTTCCGACACATTTGTTTACAAGCGTGGTAACAAACGAGTATAAAGTCACCAAATATATATAAAGAGAATATAGACTGGGAAACTTGCCTAAATAAATATGGAGACATCTTGGAGCATTTCAAGTTGCCATAACTGTCATATACGGTAAACATTTACCATGCAATGTTACTAAGAGAGTTATGGTAATA
Source organism: Acanthochaenus luetkenii (assembly GCA_900312575.1). Classification (NCBI taxonomy): domain Eukaryota; kingdom Metazoa; phylum Chordata; class Actinopteri; order Beryciformes; family Stephanoberycidae; genus Acanthochaenus; species Acanthochaenus luetkenii. The sequence goes on from OMOT01037474.1 coordinate 7,994, forward strand.
TTGAGACATGTGTAGAGTAGACCGGGATACGGACTGATAGAGAGTTAACGTGTTGTGCCAAGTTACTAAGTGTTTAAATAAAAGCCATTGATCGGATAAAAGCCTTCGTCGTCATTTTACAGTAACCATCGGTTGCTGTCCCATCTCCTTGCTCTACATCCCCTTCCAAGATCCTCGAGCGTCTCATCTATTCCCTGCGTCGAACCGATTGTTGACTGCTGCTCCCTCAGGAGCAGGCCGGTTTTCGATGCGGGAGATCGACTGTAGACCAAGTCACTTTGATGACTCAAGACATCGAGGACAGCTTTTCGTTCAAGAAGAAGGCCGGATAAAAAAAATTGTAGATCTGACGGCTGCCTACGATACCGCAGTGCAAGCTGCTCTGCCTGCTGCCGGACAGGCACATGGTCAGTATGATCCTGGAGCTTGTCCGAAACCGCAGCTTTATCCTCACCACCGGTAGCGGACAGCGAAGCAGGTTACGACACCTCAAGAACACCGTCTCCCAGGGATCTGTCCTGGTCCCCCTACTCTATAATATCTATACCTATGACTTGCCTGATACAGTCTCGCGAAAGTATGCCTATGCGGATGACCTTGCGTTGGTGTACTCCGCTGGAGACTGGCAGTCACTGGAGGGGACTCTGAGCCAGGACATGCAGACACTAGTGGCATACCTCCGGAAATGGAGGTTGAAGCTCAGCGAGCCAAAGACGGTGTCGGCGGCCTTCCATCTTAACAACAGGGAGACCAACCGTGAGCTCCGAATACATATTGGCAGAAAACACCCCTGCCATGTTGCGCTCAGCCAACTTACCATGGCGTGACATTGGACAGGTCGCTCACGTTTCGCCGACACCTCGAGTCACTGCGCAAGAAGTTAACATCTCGTGTGGCATTGATCAGGCGACTAGTCGGGTCAGGCTAGGGCTAGGGCGCAAGATGAAAAAAAAAATGCATGGAGTCTTACAACTTCCCTAGAGCTTTCAAGGTTGTGCCGATAATACAATAAGCAATATTTTTGTATTTACTACAACAAAAAGTTGTCAGGCTGACAATACATACGGTATATGTGTTTTGCGAAGGATAGACACATCTGACTTTATGTCGATAGTTTAGGTGCATTTTCTAATGTCAGAAGTAAATGTGATACTATAAGACGTATGTTAATGCAAGGTGTAAAGGGGGCCTCTGATTCTGGACTAACCTTGACGGTCTCCATGGGACAGACTACAAACACAGCCTCTGCCACTCCAGCCCCAAGACCACAGAAGAGTCCTTGCATACTATCTAGTTGACCATTCTCATCACGCATTTTATTACTAAGGAACTCAAACACTCCAAATCTGTAGAAGAGATGGAGGGGGAAAAAAGACGATTAACAATACAACTCAGACCATGATTGAGAAAAGAGGCTTTGCAGTTATGTCACAAATCTCCTAGCAGCCATCGTGGAAATCCAGTGGAGAATTGGCTGTGCACAAATAATGGCTAATTATATCAAAAGTGGGCAAGAAAAAGAGATTGTTGTGATGTGCATGTAGGTCAAATCAGTTATGGTAGGATTTGTTTCCAAGTTTAGATTACTGTGACACAGGAAACGGTCTTGTCTTTAGCCCCAGCTCCTCTGGTCCTTCAATATGCTACAAAGCACTGTAGGTTGTAGCTCAGTTAACCCAGACAAACGGCTGGTTTTCGGTATTGCTAGCTAGCTGACTAGCCAGCAGACTAATTTAGCAAAGCACCCAATGTTGCTGTTAACATGCAACTACTACTAAGGCTAGCTTCTACTAGATAGGTCAGCTATTTTGCAAATCAGATGTGTACAAGCTGACATTATCTGCTCAAAATTAATCCGATTTATTAGTGGAGAAATGATCGGTTCCCCGTCACTAACCATGTCAATTGAATTACTTTCGGACAGACAAGTTGCATGTGGACCTCCATAAATGACTGCCAGAGGGTGTGTTACATCACCTGAAAGCCCTCAATATTGTCACAAGTATAATATTTGCAAAAGTGTGTGTGTGTGTGTGTGTTGGGGGCAGTACCTGACAGCTGCTTTAGGGATAGAGCCATAGACAAGTGAGCTTAGGCCTCTGTAAAGACCCCTCACCCCATGACCCTGCACTGTCTGCCTCACACAGTCCACTGTAGGAGAGTCAGAGGGACGGAGAGGGAGAGATCAGCGGAGAAACAGGGAATACATTAAATGACAAGAACAGAGTACGATGAAGAGACAAGAGGGAACCAAAACATTAATCATTGCACCCCGTCAGAAATAAGAATGTTGCACTGCTCCCAAGAAAAGCACTCGCTACTAGACGACCTTACCGAGTGGCTGTATTGTTAGGGAAATCAGGATACAACAGTCAAGCAGTATAAACATATAATTCAGAATTTGTTGAGGTCTATATCGTCTCTTTTGCAGTCCAGATAGCAGCCCTTCACGCTGAGCAGCGGCAGACAAACATGCTCGATGCCAAAGTTCACAAGCTCTCATCAAACAGATAAGGACTGAGGAACACATCGGTTTGTTCAAGTTGTTTGCACTTGTGCATACTGTATGTCTGCACTTACCAGAGATTTGTTACTCAAGCAGAATAGACCAACTGTTGTAAGGGCATGCACTTTCAACCACCAATATCGACTGACCCAGGATCTGTAGATACCACTGACATTAGAGCTGTTCCAAATCTTTTGATCACCCATTAACACATACAGTATGCAAACTACAGCAATTTTGACCCTAATAATAATAATAATAATTACCTTGCTAATGCCGGTTTAATGTATAAAATAATGAACGATCGGGCTCCATCACCTTTGAAAAAGTTGATTTCACTATGATCTGACAGCCCCAGGCAAACAAGCACTTACGCAAGTGGTGCAGTACAGACTCACTGAACCAATAACGTTTCGAGCAGCAGAAGACAATGCACTACTTTTGCTGGTTTCAATTCTAAATTCTTTAGTGTATTTACATTGAAATTACATATATAAAACATACACTTTTTTAAAATGCATTTTCTTGTTCCTCTGCAACTTTCTTTTTCCCTAGTCACAAACACTGTATAGATGATCAGCCTGTGTCTTCATTCATCGTTCAGATAGTCATCAGTACTACAACTGTAAAATAAGCCATAGTTAATAGAACAGATGTTGAACAAAGACTCACCAATGCCTCTGTATTTGGGAGGGTTGGCCTTCTCATCTAGCTGCAGCTGGGTTTTGACGTACTCTGTAGGGAAGGTAATGCAAATCTCTATGCCTCCTGCAATCCCACCTGAAATATCACGGGAGGGAAGGCTGTCAAGCACATAAGCAAGAGCCAAGAAACATTAAATGTACATTTTAAAAAGTGTTTTCTGCCAACAACGAGTGCATTTCAGGAAGAGATGCACAAATTGCATCAACAGACTAAGTCCTGGTAGGCAACTACTATAAGCAGAACCAATTACTGATTGTAAAAACCTATCTATCCGTCCTTTAGTCTTGCAATCTGCTTCCCAAATACGCATTTTAGTTTCTTGTAATGTTCATAACCCCAACCAGTTCACCATCTATTTCTACTTTGTGCTCCCTGGTAAGACTTCAGAAGAATATTAACGGTAGGGCATCCTGGTGGCTCTGTGGTGTCATCCCCCTTTCCGCTTCGATCTTTCCTGTCTCTCTCTACTTTGAACTATGTAATAAAGGGTGAAAATGGCCCAAAAATATTAAAGGCAATACTTGGAAAAGCAGAAAGAAAAATGGGAAAGGTGTGGTTTTACTAGGCCAAGCTGCTAACTAAATTGTATCTTATATGATAACTTAATTCCACAACATGACTGAAGTATTTTTTTTCTTCTAGAAAAAGTACATTTTCTTTAACATATCTGTATGACCGTTTTGTACAAGAGCAGCATTTCTATAGTTCATCTACAATATGGACTGGTTCCACCTTAAAAGCCAGGGTGTCACACATCTGCTGTTCAACAGCAAATAGAAACAAGGCGGCTGATTGGCTGAGCTGATCTTAGTGTGACTGCCCACAAGGTACTCCCCTTGGTGCTGCTCCAGCTCAGGGGAGTGTCTAGCTTTCAAAACATGGACCGTTCACCACAGTATAATTCGGTGACTTACAGATGTTGGTCTGATTGCACAAAGGTAGGTGAACTTTATAGTGAAATGCGTCAAAGCTCCCCTTTCAGTCCCAAAAGCTCAGCAAGTGTACAGCCTACAGTAGGACAGGCGCAAGCGTTTGACAAACTTTGACTGCTAGCTAGTAACTGCTGAAAACGATTAGTGGTAACGCAGAATGTGGTGTTCGTGGTAAACATTCAAATGAAAAGTTTGAAGGCCGACGAGGAGAAGGTTTCCATATGAACAGCAGCTGGATATACGTCAGCTGGTGAACATCTAAAGAGGGCCCTGAACTAAAACATGCTTTCTACCACACCGTCATGCAGGGCATGCCAACACACGGGCGGTTCCGGCCTACACCCAGACATGCAAGGTCAGGCTAGTAGTGCGTGTACAATCACAGGAGGACGGTTTAGCATTCGTCTTCATAGCAGTTAGACAAATCACTGTCTCTTCACCAAGACACATACCATCTCCACAGACACATTTAGCTACCAAATGGGAGCTATAACAGTCTTCAACTGGTTTCGACACACGCCAGCATTCGGCTTTAAGGCACTGGCTGTACCTAAAGCTTCAGTACATATACAATGTCATGCCTTCGTGTAGTACCTGCATTTCTTACATGTCCTGGTATTCAAGCTGGAAAGAAGAAATGCAGCCAGTTTATCAAGTCTAACATATATGGCAACTTGACTAACGGGTTGTGTGAGTGTAACCATGTGGGGGGTCGACCGTCATTCCGTTGTGTTGCAGGCTCTTCAACTATTACTCTGGACATATATTGCTCTTTGCAATAATGCTAAATGAAAGAAGCGGATGCTTCTTCAGGTTAAACTTATTACTACTGGTCATGATTCTGTGGGATCTCTTAGTAAAAGTGGGCCCAGTCATGTCATGTTTGCTACTCACCCTGAATCAAAAATGTTTTACATTTGCTAATACTGACAGTGCTTTTTGCTCAATATAGGACATGTGACCACTAGGTTCAGCAAATAGCTCTGTGCCACTGCCATTCATTTTGTTCCCTTCCCTGTTGTTTTGTTAGGCTAATTTATGCCTACAGTGAAGTAAGTATAGTATACAGTATAATCATAGTAATTATAGTATTAAGTAATTCTGGTAATTCTCATGGATTAGACAAGTTTCCAGAGTCCGTTTTTGTATTTTCTCTTAATAACTAATGTTGAAAGTTCCAGATTGACTGTGTCACCGATTAAAACGCATTGTATGTGAATGTATTGTGTATGGAGGCAGAACTATGCATGGGTTTGGCCAAAACAAATAAAACACAACCATAAAGATTTCTCTAAATACTAAATACTTTGTGTGTTTGTGTGTGTGCTAACATCATGTTTTTGAATGGACAGCCGGGCACTTCCATCTTTGTGATATCAGTGGGAAAATACCATCTCAGATGCTGTTTCAGTGGGAAAATACCATCTTAGATGCCGTTTCAAGAGGGGCTCATAGTTGTTTTTATAAGTAAGTACTTGTACAGTGCTTAGTAAGTGGCTGATGTCGTCATTCTCTTCCAACCATTGGGTGACAACTTGTGACTTGCCTTGTCATCCCGTTAGACGCCACTTCTATCAAGACAGATATCATCAATGATGCTACGAAGGTGGGCTACAGTGATTTGAATTTGCCCACACGTCACCATACATTTAAGACTATAAAAAGACCAACGATTGCCATCTCACATTTGTTGACCCGTGTTTCTCAACCTCTATCCTTCCCACTGCTCTAGACCAGCTTTCACAGAGATTTTGCTATGACGAAATCCAAACTGGTCTGGAAACACTATCTTGACTGTATGTGCCCCTGTGCAAAGAGGTCCTGAACTGAGGTTGTGACAGGCAGGTGTGTTGTAACCCAGGTGAATGTGTGTGCAGCGTGTACTGAGGCTGACTGAGCAATGTGCCATGTCATCATGGCTCAGGGAAATGAACATAAAGCACCACAGGCCTCAGTTACACATTACAGCCACTGGGTCACTAGAAAACACCAACGAAACCATTTCCTTTTGACGCACTGCTAAGATTAATGTATGGAAAATGATAAGAGCCAACCAACATTTTCTTTGAAGTTTAGTTTAAATATGATCATGAAACAAATAACGACGTAGATTCAGGAATACTGTGGTTGACTATCTCTCTTTTGCATAGCAATGCTGGCAATGATTGGCTTGTAGTACATGCTTGCATGTTCTTACGTGAAAAGTTTCAACATGTCACTGATTGACTAGTAAGACAGGTCAGCATTGCAACATCCCAATATAAGGGAGTATTTCAAAAATCTGCATCGCCAGTACACACAGTGTCCATTGGAGACTAACACAAGTAGTGGGCATCTAAAAAAAAGAAGACGCTCTTTCTCTGTCTTGAAGTTTATGGGGACTCAGATCGGCAAACCACCTGTCCCAATTATCATTCATGAATAAACATTTGCAGGTACAGATGAGGGGACGCGCACATACACATACACATGCACACACACACACACACACACACACACACACACACACACACACACACACACACACACACACACACATGCGCGCCACACACACACACACACACTGAGTTCAATGAACCACTGAAAAGCCTGCAAATCTACCCTGGCCACTTCTCCCCACT
>OMOT01037488.1:0-14432 GCA_900312575.1 Acanthochaenus luetkenii
CTATATATCAATTTCCTAGGCTCTGAGCAGTGTGGTTGATAACATTCATAAGGAGACCTCACTTTTAAAACAGAACAGCTGGCAGGTTTATTGCACAATCTCTGCAACACAACATTCATAAAAAATACTTTCTTTTGCAATTGAAAATACCCCAAAATAAAATAGAGCTCTTTTGTTTTAGAAAAATAGAAAAATAAAATAAATTGTCGTTGGAAATAAATAGAGAGTCAAATCTACCCGGGTAGTAAAACAAAAACACCTCTGAATGTTCCTTATCTGGAATCCAGTATTCGAAATCCTGATGCGAATCAGTTCAGTCACTCCGCAGGATGGAAACCGACACAGCTGGCCACACTGCGTCCAAACGCTCCTTCTGTGGAATGTCGCTCACTGGGACAGGCTCGCCATCGAAGTCGACATGCTACCAAACTAAATCCAGAATAAAAAACCAATCGGAGGTCTCAGCAGGAAAAACACGGTAAAACCAGCAGGAAACCGGCCTCCCACGATGCAGTACTTGAGTTACTAATAAAGCACTATCTTATCAACAACTCCTGATAGGAATTGACCAAATATCTTTTTTCACCAAATGAGCTGGAGCTCTTATATGCAACCTCAAGCAAGACCATCTCTCGACTGTCGTAACAATAGCGCAACACCCTCTGCTGGCATCACGTAACCCGACACCCAATTTAATTAACCCTTTAGTGACTGCATATTCTATATGGGTTACAGAGACATTACAGTAGCTCACCAAAAGAGCGAGTGAAAGGGTAACAAGTACAGATAATGTACAGTCCTATTGTGCATTTGTGGTGTATAAACTAATGATCAGTTTATTTGAATGAGATATCATGTCTCTGGCTACCTACTTGATCATCCGTCTTCTTTTCTATGGAGAATACAGTAATATATTAGGCTATTTGACTTGCTATTACTATTAATATTGTGATGTGTAATATTATTAAACATCCCATACAAACACTTCTTATACAACAGTGTGTGAAGTTATTATAAAAAGTATGCGTTAGGATCATAAAACAATTTAGTTATATATACCACCATACATCACTGTATGGAAACAGTATGTAACCACAACTAAAAACTAAAGAACCCAGAAGTACATTCTCCATCATGTGACATCATGGTAAATGGTAAATGGACTGCATTTATATAGCGCTTTTTACAGTCTTCTTCAGATGCAAAAAAGCGCTTTACAATTAGCCTCACATTCACCCATTTACTCACACATTCATACACCGCTGGCGGAGGCTGCCATGCAAGGCGCCAACTTGCTCAATTGGGGTTAGGTGTCTTGCTCAAGGACACTAGGATTTTTTTCCCCAGGAGGAGCTGGACTCGAACCTGGTGAAGTATATCCAGTGATGTGGACAACAGACAGGCCTTCAGAAAGTGGTGCTCTGAATACAAAGCACCATCCAACATTTTGGTTTACTGGTGTCAACTCAATTACAACTTCATGTTATGTCCATATCAGTAACTCTAGGTCATAAAAAAAAAAAAACATACCGGTAATCAAAATGAAAAATAAGTGAATAGCCAATTGTTATATTTGTGTTCAACAATAATCAATACTTAATCATCACTCAATAATGTGCCTACCAGGGTGGTTTCACAATGTGGGAGGTGGAGCTGACGGACAGAGTCCTGAGGACACTGGATCTTGCCAGCTGAGTGGAGGAGGCTCTCATCCCACTGGACAGTTCTATACACCACCTCGCCCTCCTGAGCCATAGTAAACACAAGCCCAGTCAAAGTACACTGGAACACAACTGAACCAGGGGACTTGAACCTGTAGGACACAGAATGGTTAAAGGAATACAGCAAGTTTTTGGGAGATGGTCAACTTACCTGTTAAGAGGGGGCGGCAGTAGCTCAGGAGGTAGAGCTCCCGTCCCGCAACCGCAAGGTCGGCGGTTCGAGTCCCGCTCCTCCCGGGGATAAATCTGTCGTAGTGTCCTTGAGCAAGACACCTAACCCCAAAGACACCTGCTCCCCGGGCGCCATAATGGCAGCCCTCTGCTCCGGGCCCCCCTAGCATGTGTGTGTTGTGCAATTACTTGTGTGTATCCGGGGGGGATCCGTGATGGGTTAAATGCAGAGAATAATTTCACTAGGTGTGTACGGTGCTCTGTGCATGTGTGTGACAATAAAGGATAAGTTAATTATAAGTGATAAGAACATAGACACCAAAATCATCCATGTGTTCCTGGTACTGTACATCATTCACTCCGGAACTCCATACTAACACTTTAGCATACACTATGTTGAGTGATAGTAGCCCACTAGCATTGTTGAAAGTAAGAATGAGCTTTTAGAAATAAAAAGTTGTTAGCACTTTTGATTACATGGCCTGTAGATTCATACATAAAAATGAAACATTAACTCAATATAGCTGATGTAAAGTTTCTTTTGGGAATTATGTCAGGTGAGCAACCATGTATTCATCTGCTGTGCAGTGATTTTTTGCTGTACAGTCTCCCATCACCCACCACCTTCACTTCCTATATAAACAGGGAAAGTAATCCCCAGTAATGTAAATGTTTGTATTATCATCATATTCTGTGTAAATTGTACTAATCTACACAATACTTAGCTGCATATCATTGACTAATTCCTTACAATTCACATTTAGACCTGCTACCAGTTCTCATTTAGTAACTTTTGAGATAAATTGTACTATCACTCAACATAGTGTACACTAAAGTGTTAGCATGGAACCTAGTATCACTCAACATAGTGTACACTAAAGTGTTAGCATGGAACCAACTATCACTCAACATAGTGTACACTAAAGTGTTAGCATGGAACCTACTATCACTCAACATAGTGTACGGTAAAATGTTAGCATGGAGCTATACTATCACTCAACATAGTGTATGGTAAAATGTTAGCATGGAGCTATACTATCACTCAACATAGTGTACACTAAAGTGTTAGCATGGAACCTACTATCACTCAACATAGTGTACACTAAAGTGTTAGCATGGAACCTACTATCACTCAACATAGTGTACGGTAAAATGTTAGCATGGAGCTTATACTATCACGCAACATAGTGTACGGTAAAATGTTAGCATGGAGCCTATACTATCACGCAACATAGTGTACGGTAAAATGTTAGCATGGAGCCTATACTATCACTGCTCTCTGCTGCCATCCCAGCTGTATTTTGGAGCAAGAAAATTGAGATATCAGCGGAACAAAAGACAGGCACTTGTCACATTATGGGAATTTATTGTCCTGTGTCATCCCGAAGGAACAATAACTAATACCGTGGTGCCCAGTAGTGAAAGTATTTTTTTTAGATCCTACAATATTCCAATAGAGACTTCCTGTACTCAGTAGACAGTTAATAGAGACCGTATCCAGTTATCGTAGACCTACTTAGTACCGGTAGTTGTTTTTTGATCTGCTATGGTATCTCTATAATATTCCTATGATAGTTCACCATCGGCTCTTGGCTGTCATGACGCTCTGTGACACATCAGTCCACAAGCGGTGTGCGGTCAGGTAACTTTAGGACTACGGTAGGCTTGAACCTGACTTCGTTTATTTAACGCTAGATACAAACAAAGACTCATCTTTCTGAAGGAGGCATTTCCAAGAAGGGAAGAAGAAGAGCGTCGATCCACTGTAAAAAGAAAAAGAAAAAGAAAAAAAGGCTTAAGGAAACAACAGGTAAGCTAGCAACGTTACAACATGAGAAAGGGGTACTCGGTTTAGTGGATATTTTACTAGCATGGTCCAAACTGTTTCACATTAAACTCTAGGGCCATTTTGTTAGAAGTTATCACAACATACTTGGACAAATCACTTCAGGAATATCAGTCATACGTAACGGAGCCTCTGCCTCCTTTTGTTCAACGTGACAAGCCAATTCAAAGGTGCTGCTGGTTTAAACCAGTTAACGTTAGCTAGGACTTTGACAACAAAGAGAAACGAGACGAGGTGGTTAATTTACTAGTGAACATTTATTAACAGTAATTAGTGGGCATTGTCATTCGTTCAGTAACTGCTTATTTATGGCGTTTATTGTTGTAGAAGGAGAAACAAAGTTTAATTAAAGGTTAACGTTAGGTCAAAAGGCCTATTTGAATTAAATGAAAACATTAGAGTAAGCCCTGATCCAAATGATACCGTTGCCATGGTCACATTATCACGTTACATCATTCGTCTCATGTGATTGGTTATCAGCTGCGCAATTCGCAGGGAACCATAGAAAAATAGAACACATCCAAATATGTTTGGGCTGCCCGGTTAAAAATATACAACCTTCTTCAAGTCGCTCGTAGGAAAGCTTCCTAGCCATTGAGAGTGATCGTTATTGGGGAACGCAGCCCAGACTGGTAGGTACAGCATCCACCTCTATGGCTAATTATGTTGTAGTTACAGGAAAATTACATTTGTGCAAAAACTCACAGTACTTAACGTTAAATGAATTCAGCATGTCTTGAACAAAAATAATGCTTCGGTTTAGTGGATATTTTACTATCATGGTCCAAACTGTTTCAAGTAAGCTTCTGGTCTAAACCACAGTGTTCCCATGGCTCCTTAAAAGGTCTTGAATTAAAATCATGGAAATTAAGGTCTTAAATTGTCTTCAATTTACCGTTAATTTGCTGTAGGTTTTAATTCACAGAGGGTGCGTTTAAGGCTGATGGACGAATTGTCACTCGCAGTGAGTAGACTACCGTAAAACGTCCAACAGTGTGTATTTGTTTGAATAACTTAGTATTAAACAATGAGAGACTCCGCCATGAATACAATATTTACATTATGTTTACGTTCGCGTGTGGCTGCGTGTCATCAAAGAGGGTCAATGTTATTAGCATTGTCGTCAGTCAAGGTTGCTAGCCAACTTTAGTTAACAAGCTAAGGGATGAGCCAAGATGGGGAAATGCAAGTTCAACGACAAATGGTTGGAGGAAGATATGTTTCGGAGGTGGTTGGCGCCGGCAGGAGACCGCCACGAAGCAAGGTGCAATTTATGCCGAAAGACTTTCACGTTAGGGACCATGGGGGTGAAAGACGTTGAAACCCACATGAAGTCTGAAAAGCACCAGTGGTACGTGGCGGTAAACACTGTAGCTCAACACCAATCCTATAACAGCAACAATGGCATTGGTGAGCTATTTCTGTCTAATTAAAGGGTTGTTGCACTGAAATAGAAACTGCTTAGATGGCAGGCACTGGCTGTTTGACCAGTAGTTCAATTTCTGTGTAACCTGTGAAAAGAAATCACATGTTTGATAAGTGAGTCAGGCCCTGTTTTGACTTTGAAAACAACTGTCTACTCTGTCGTTCAAAAGCTGAGACTGGATCAGTGCTCTGAAGTAGCTTATATTGAGCTCATTGCTGTTCATAAGATGAAATATGATTACACTTGAATGGTCCCTGTGGGGAAATTGGGTCATTGCAGCAGCAAACACCAATAAGATACAACAAAGAAAAGTAGAAAAAACTAACACAAATATAATATAAAGAAGTATATAGCAAATGGGCGTGATGTAAACATATGCAACCAATAATTGGTACTACCTGTTAGGTAGAATGTAAAACTGGCATTATGAAAGTAGGGGGGAAATAGTTATTGGTGTGTGTGTATAAAATAACAGCAGAACATACTAAGAATGTATGAAGAACATCACAATATATATACCAATATACATCTACATTTTTAATACTGCATATATACAGTCAAATGTCCATATATTTCACGGCCATACTGGTGAAATGGGTATTAAATTCTATTTGATAAAGGGCTATATAAATAAATGAACTTGAGACTGGACATTTGGGGGATTAATAGCTGCTACTAGTGAAAATTCATTTACAGTATTTATTGGGAATTATCATTCATTCAGTAATTGCTTATTGTTTATTATTGTAAATGTCACGTTATCTGTTAAACTCCTACACACTTAAATCAGCACCAAACCTGAATCAAAGTGTAGCTCTTCCTCTTCCATCCAGGCCATATAGGGCGCACAGTGGCTCAGTTGTTAGCACTGTTGCCTCACAGCAAGAAGGTCCTGGGTTCAAATCTCGCCTGGCCCTTTCTGTGTGGAGTTTGCATGTTCTCCCCATGTTCACATTGGTTTCCTCCGGGTGCTTCGGTTTCCTCCCACAGTTCAAAGACATGCAAATATATGTGTTTGTGTATAGTGTAGTGTAGTGTAGTATATGATGTGATGTACTACGTATATTATGCATGCAATGTAAAGCCCTTTGAGACATGCTTGTGTAAAAGGGCTATATAAATAAAACATGATTGATAATGTATTTTTCAGTGTGACAAAAGGCCAGAGTCAAGAGATGGGAGACTTGAATGAAGAGGATGACAAGGTGATGGTGATAGCAATGGCTCTGTGAAATGATAGAAGAGCGGCTGCTCCAGAAAAGGTCAGGTAGGAACATGGTTAACCTTGTCTGCTGAGTGGAGCTAAGAGTCTATAAACCCAAGGAAAATCACTTAATGGCACATTTAGGTACATGTCAATATACCACTGCAGTTCACCACCACATATTGTTATGTGGTATCAAGAAAACATGTTGAAAGTAATGCTGATTTAGTTTTTGCTATTAGAGAGTTTGATTGTGACTCTCAAGCATGGTGGATTACATCCACATAGATTACATACTCTCTGTTTCTGGTCACACTTTATATATTGTACAGAAACGGACATGGAAATATATTTAATACAAAAATGTAAATAAGAAGCATAACTCACCACAGTGATAGCGTTGCACAGCACATAAACCAAAAGTATTTTTGCTGGCCAATAATTATATCAGAAATCACAACAGCGATGCACAATATTATCACATTTTAGACTGGGCTACTGAGTTGTTTAGGCTACTGACATCAAATGTAATTTAACCTTGTAATCCTCATACCTAAAATGAGGTATCGTCTCTATTTACCATATGTAATTTTTAGTTGACAAAAACATGCTGTGGTTTCAAATGTAGTGATGTGGCCCAGCTGCCTAAAACTCATCAATTGTACAGTGTATAGTATTATTCATAGTAGTTGATGTTATACAGTACTTACGCAATATTATATGAGAGGGGTTTTCTTTACTGCTATTATTGCCAGTTTGGTAGTTTTTATCAACCTGGCAGTGAACAGATTTATTTTTTTATATAGTTGCTAATGCTTTTAAAGTATTGCCGCGTTGGTTGTGGGTAAAATGTGGGATATGTCCTGGAACAGCAGCATACTCGCTCGTTAATGTTATGTAACCGCGTATCCACAATCCGGTAACAGCTATTAATTCATAGACACTCCGATGTAAAATAATTAAGTACAAAACAATGTATTCACAATTCCATAGGCAAATCCACAAGACAGTACTTACTATCCAATACAGGAGTAAAACACAGAATAACTCAAGCAAAAAATAACACTGTATGGCTCCTATCCAATTATATATCCAACCGAGACAGAATTACTGTTATAGTCTAAAAGTAAACACATACAGGAGGAATAGAACACTGACCAGGGAGTTTCTTAAAGTTAATGAGAGATATTAAGACTATACGTATAGGGTATATAAGTATACCCTGCTCCCTCATATCCGATTCCATAACAACATTCAAAACCCACCTGTTCAAATTGGCATACTCACTTTAACTGTATCCTGTGTCTCACTGTATTATATTTCCTGTTGTTTGTTTTGTTTTAACTTTGCTGACATTTATTTTCTTCAAGACCACTGTTTTTAATTTTGATTGTCTTGTTTTATGCCCTGTAAGGTGACCTTGGGTGTCTTGAAAGGCGCTTCCAAATAAAATTTATTATTATTATTATTACTATTATTATCATTATAAAAAATAAAGAGCTGGGCTATATGCTTGTCAAAGGCGAAGTGCATTTACAAGCAAATTCATAGTCTTCATATGCCTTTTGGAAAACTAATTGTCCTTGTTTTCTTTTGTTTTGTTCATTATTTTCCTTGTCGGCTTTTTCCCAATCTTTATTATATATTTTCCCACTATATAATAAAGATTGTGTGGAGGAGGTAAGCAGCAGCAGAAAATTGCCCAAGATATTTCATGAGTGATTGTGGATGGGAGTTATATATTAGTAATTAGCTAGCTAGCCCAGTGGTTCCCAACCCAGTCCTCAAGTACCACCTGTCCTACAACTTTTAGCTCCAACTCGCATGGTCCAAACTGTTTCAAATAAACCTCAAGAGACATTTTGTTGTCACAACAGACGATCAAATAACTTCAGGAATATCAGTCATTTATTCCTCATTTGTTCAACGTGACAAGCCAATTAAAAGTTGCTGCTGGTCTAAAGTAGTCGATTTTGCAACCTGAAACTACCCAACAAGCATCTTATTTAGCAGGTGGAGACATTTTGTGAACTTCATTTGATTAAGGGGAGCATAAACTTTGACTTTTATTATACAATACGTGCTCCATTGCATGTTTTGTTTTTGAAGAATATAAATTGTTAGATAGCTAGCTAGGCCCTGATTAACAATTAAGACAAGCAGTGTATTTAGCATTTAGCATTCCATGATTGTTACTTTTAGCAAGTATAATGTACAGATATGTCATTGAGTCATCTTTTACTTTATAAAGCATGGCACTGAAAGCAGTGTATCGTTAATAATAGAGTTCTACTGTGGATCTTGTTGTTATGAAGTTTAGTTAGAAAGTAAAAATGCCATGTATTAGAATACTTGTAGATATAGGCTTTTTTTTCTCATGAATGAATAAGCAAGACCTTACTTTTCAATTTTGGACATGAGACAATGATGACTACAAATTCCGCAAGACTTCCAGGACAAATCATGCAAATCTGTCCGTTCAAGGGAAGTGGTGTTTGCGTTTCATTTTCAAAAATGTAACTATTCTTCTTAATTTGGGCATTTAACACGACAATAATCCGACAATCCTTAACCAGTTGACTGCTCTTTTCATTTGCAGGTTGAGGGTCGCATTTTACGAATGCATCGGAGAACACCATTCTTCCAACGATTTGTGGATTGTGAAAATGCAACAGAAGAAAAGTCACCTAAAGTAAGATGCAATGTGCGAAGTAAATGGGGGCGGCAGTAGCTCAGGAGGTAGAGTTCCCGTCCCGCAACTGCAAGGTCGGCGGTTCGAGTCCAGCTCCTCCCGGGAAAAAAACTCTGTCGTAGTGTCCTTGAGCAAGACACCTAACCCCAAATTGCTCCCGTTGAGCAGGTTGGTACCTTGCATGGCTGCCTCCGCCAACGGTATGATATGTAGGTTGCTTTGGATAAAAGCATCTGCTAAATAATGTAATGTAATGTAAACTACCGCATTCGACAACCCGGCCGACGACTAGGGATGGGTATCGTTAGGATTTTATCGATACTACTACTCTTATCGATACTGCTTATCGGTTCGGTACTTTATCGATACTCTTATCGGTTCTTTTGGATTATTATCCTTCCTGTAGCTGCTAGCGTGAAGGGACTTTGGGCTTGGCTGGGACCTGCAGTAGTAGAGGGAGGAGGGTTGGGCTGGGACATGGTGGCTGCAGCCTCAGACTGACAATCTACTAAAACTTGCCAAGTCTTTCAAATATATTTCTAGCTTAACAATAAGCTAAGCAATTATACTTTATTTATTAGCCTATTCGTAATAATTCGTTATTAGCCTAACTAACCATATCTATGGCTCATACGGCTTACCTGCTGTTTATTTGGATATTAGTAATGTTAGATCCGGACCCAAGAGTAGTGCATGGAGTGTCTGTCAGATGGTAGACACGAACACTCCAGCTAAGGAACCACACTGCCTTGCTAGTTTCTCTCATTGACTCAATTCAAACAGCTGCTGACACTGGTTGATGTTACTGTAGCTACCATTAGCTAGCGGTTAGCAACCGTTAGCTAGCGAACGTCAGCTAACCGCTAGCGAACATAAAGAGCGACCTGTAATTCAACACAGAGAAAATGAAGCCTGGTGACAATTCTAAATGTGTTTTATTGTATTGAGTGGTAGAAGTAAAGAGATGTTAACATATCCTTTGTTTGAACTACTTACTGGAAGTCAGCCACCAACGACAGACTGTCAGATTCACACACACACACTGTACCTGCGTCATGAGGGCGGGGTCACACTCCTTAGCAACTTAACAACGCGCTGTTAAGTTTCTATAATCATCACATTTGCTGTCATTGGGTGTTATTAATATTATTTAAATGACAGGTATGTTTACAGTGATATATTGGGGGGGATTTCCGCCTATGACTGTACTGTATGTGTGTGTTAGCGAGTGTGTGTGTGTAAGACAGCCCCTCACGCAGAAAGACAGAGAAAGAGAGACAGAGAAAGCGGCAAACTAGATTATGTTCGGGACGTTTAATTCCTCGAAAAATACATTTGCCACAATATAAATATCACTCCATAATATTTTGAGTACCTACCGATAGCAGAACCGATAACTTATCTTATCGATACTCCGGTTTTTACTAATTTAGAACCGGTTCCCGTTTAGAACCGGGTTTCGGGGGGCATCCCTACCGACGACTGCCAGGGAAGGTATATCACAAAAAATGGGTAGCAAGGGAGGTGTTGTGGTCTGTCTCTTCCCCCCAGGGCCCCACAGGAACAGAGCCAGTGTTGGTGTCAATGGGGGAGCTGGACAACAACAGGACATGAGAGAGCTGGTGGATCGCTACCGCTACGTGTTCTTCACAGAGGCAGGCCACATGGACCTCATCTACCACCACATCGTCACAGAGCCCAGGAAAAAGATAACGAGAAGGCCATATCGGATCCTCGAGGCCAGGAAGGAGGCCGTTCATCAAGAGGTGAGGGAAATGTTGAGAAATGGCGTGATTGAGGAGTATCACAGTGAGTGGAGCAGCCCCATCGCGTTGGTCCCCAAACCAGATGGGGGCATCCGGTTTTGCAATGATTTTAGACCCCTGAATGCCACCGCCCAATGTTACAGACCCTTTGCCTGGACATTATTGACTCTGAAAAATGTACCGGTAAGCAACTAACCGCTTCTCTCCATCTACCAGTCATTAAAACTGTGTTGTACCTTGAGCTGTGTGTGGACAGTAGATTTATAATCTCCAGTCTCGTGAACACTCAAACCAGCCCAGAGTGTGTCGCAAGCTATAATCACATACAACATGACATTTTAAAAATAACATTATTTATATAGCCACAAATATTGATTATGATTAGTTTCCTATCATTCGTTTGTCACTTTAGTAAGATAGAGTATTGTTGCTCGAAAACATAAATTGCTGAGGCCTGGGATGTGGAGTAGGAATGAAATTTGAATATATAATGGGCACAATGGAGGATGGATAAAGGCCTGAATATGTAATGTATATGAAATAATGAGCTGTAAATGAATGGGATGTGACTGTGGGTTAAGTTGAGAAGAATGGGTTCTGGACTGGAATGGACTAGTACCTTTTGTGGGCAAAGACTAAGAACGTCCATTCAATGCAAACGGACCTATGTATTTGATGATGGGTTGCCAAGAAGTGGAGGCTCTGACAGACTCTTTTCCTTGGCCTTTTCGTTTTTTGTTGTTTCCTCTGTGTATTTGTTAGATTAAAAAATATTTTAATTTAAAAAAAACACATAATCTAGTACACATAATCCAACATGACAGGTGTATGTAGATTAAGCCGAGTCATCCTGAGATGACCATTAAAGTCCATCTTCCACCACCTTCTCAGCCAGTTGAAACCTTTGGATGCCAGGTAGACGGCTGCAGCGCTGAGGAGGACTGTGACAATTCTGATGCCACGTTTCTTCCATTTCTTGGCCTCCTCATCAGACCCTAGGAGCAGAAAATCATGAGGGGTCAAGCAGCATCACAGTAAGGTTTATTAGTATTCCCTGCATTACTCATTGAAGCAATGAAACCGTGGGGAGGGTATGGATCACGCTGTGTCCGTTTGTCCATCAAACATGATACTTGGTGGGATGTTGCATCTTCACACTGTGTTCAAGCATTTGTAGATTTCACTGATTGGCATAATTAGGCCTCTATAATTAAAAGTCACTTTTTTTTTCACTCAAACATGTTATCTGACATTACTGGTTTGATTTTGATTACATTTGGAAGGATGATGCATTTTGGCACTGTTTTTTTATTTTTATTACAGTGATTAGCTCTATGGGAGCGCTACAATTAAAGGTCATTTCTATCTTTGAAAGGCCATAACTGCTATACCACTGGTCCAATTTTGATTAAACTTGGAGGGATGTTGCACCTTGTTACACGAGGAATGTTGTTAACAATGCCTGCAAGCTGTTTTTTGGGTCAACTCAAACCAATACAGATCATACGAGCAGAAAACAAGGAGGGATCAAGTAACATTGTGGGAGAGTACTTTTTCAAATGCAATCAAATTCACGAGTTGGACTGTCTTATATGGGAGATTAGCAGTGCACATTTGTGTTGGCAGTTAATAAATCACATGTCAGGTGATTGTAGATATGTGTGAGCCATTGCAATCCCATGAATAGTGGTGTAATATTTATGCAACTACATCCAGTAAATTAGCTAGCCAATATTTGTTACACATGTTGAGATTTTACACTTTTGGGATACAAGTCCTAGATAGTCTGGTCGAAAGAGGTTCACAAGGGGCCCAGGAGCAGGAATTCTATGGGGCCCCCCTACCCCAGTAATGAGTACTAATTTTACACGATTACACTTTACAGTGAATGTAAAATTATGAATTAATTACATTTATTCAATTAAATATTGCAATACAGTTTGATGATTGAAACTGTATGTTGATGCAATTTAAAAAAACACCATACTCATGATACATAGCTTGAGATTGCAAGATAGTACAGATGCTTTACAAACTACACTAGTCAGTAAAGGCTGATTTATAGTTCTGCGTCAAAGTGTCGCCGTAGCTACGGCATACATAGGTGTCTACGGCAGTGTGAGCATCTATAGTTCTGCATTGGTGATTCTGCACGTAGATCACTTAATGCTAGATGGCAGTGTCATGCTTTTTTTGCAAGCACGGAAGTAATAACAACAGAAGTAATAGTTTACATTCTCTGAAACTCATGTTCTGGGATATTCTCACCACTAATTAATTTATCTGTTAGTCTTTATAATTTGGGGATGATGTATCATACAAATGAACATATTTGCAAACCTGCTCAGCTAGTCTGTCTTCGGTCTGCTCCATGTTGTCTTCACTATCAGCGGATGTTAACCGGATACAGGTAGGAGAAAATATGAAGTGGGCCAATCACAGTTCCTGCGGTCTTGCATTGCCCTACACGCAGTAACATTTTTGGAGAGCTGCACGTGAACTGCGACACCTACAGTGACACAGGACTATAAATGGGGGGGGGGATTTTGTATTTAGAGGCCTGGATGCAGCGCTGGGATTTACGCAAGTGGGTTGAGAGGATAGACGATCCCTCTGTATTAATGCTGTGGCAGACGGAGGGAGTGTCGAAGTGGAAATGTGAAGGAGGGGCAGTGCATGACGTTTCCTGCAGGGGCGCTAGAGCCCAGATACGGACCTCCGCCCCAATCACTGACTGATGGGGCCCAGCTGAGCAGATTAGGGAGATCAGGCAGGGCCAATCAGGGAACAAGGTGGCAGAGTTTAAAAGGCAGGTCAGCGCAGAGGAAGGGGGGTGTGACCCATGGGGGGAGTTGGAGGAAGAGTGAGACAGAGAGAGAGAGATCAAGTAGAGACTAGAGCGTGTATGACCGACCGGACCGAGAACCCTGCTGTGTGCTGGACCCCTGCCCATCTGAGAACCCACCTGGCTATCTACCCCTGCTTGTCTGACTACCATTCTCCTGCCTTAACCCCCTGACTGTGTGAGAGACTAACCCGTTACCTCAGTGTTTTTCAACCTTTTTTGAGCCACAGCACATTCTTTACATTGGAAAAATCTTGCGGCACACCACCAATCAAAAATGTTACAAAATGACACTCTGTAGCCTAATACAGTATATATAATTACAACAATTTTAATACTCACTCAGTGTGAAACCTGGGCCTGTTTAGATGAACACAAAGCTGATATCCTGGCAGGAATTTAAGAAAGACACACAAAGCTCTTCTTCAACAGCTCTCAGTCTCTCTCTGTTTTTAGTTTTTATAGCAGTCAGGCTTGAAAAGCTCAGCTCACACAGATATGTCATGGTAAATGGGAGCAATGTCAAAACAGCTTTGTTGGCCAGAATGGGGAACTCCTTGGCAGCAGTCAACCAAAAACTGTCCAAAGGAAGATCAGCAAATCTTAGCTTTAAACCACGATCGTGTTTCAGTTCAGTTAGTTCCTCCTGCTGCTGTAAAGTCCTTTCCACCAACTGACGCTGAGCTGTATGGGTCCCTAACCCAGTCAAGGCCTTCAGTGGAGGCTGAAGAGAAATAAAATGACATCTTCTCCTCAAGAGT
>OMOT01037534.1:2259-15452 GCA_900312575.1 Acanthochaenus luetkenii
ATCTGCCCATGGGAAGCACGATGGCTCAGTGGTTAGCACTGTCACCTCACAGTAAGAAGGTTGTGGGTTCTAATCTCCGCCCTGGTCCATTCTGTGTGGAGTTTGCATGTTCTCCCCATGTTTGCGTGGGTTTCCTCCCACAGTCCAAAAAGACATGCATGTGTGTGTACTATGGTATATGATGTAGTTAGTATATGATGGTATGTAAGTCGCTTTGGATAAAAAGCGTCTGCTAAATGCTGTAATGTAATGTAATGCCCATTACTGCACTATTTTCAGGTCAGATTTCTTCCCGTTTCTAGTTGTGTCTCCTTCAAGAAATACTTGCATGGTGGGAAAACATATTTCTCTGACCTTTCCTTCACAGAGCACGTATTTGCAGAAGGCAAGACCAGGCTCAAATGTTAGTTGGGTGCATTAACTCTTTAGACTATACTTTAATTAAAAGCTGACTTCATATGTCATGTATTATGTTAAGAATCTAAGGCAAATTATAACTGGGTTTGTCAGTGAGTATAACAAAACAGAAACAGTCAACGTTTTCACCATTGCAACGTTAAGCTTCAGGACACAGGAAACAGAGCAGCCATACTGGCCCTCATATATTATGCTCAGCACAAGTGTCTCTGGACATGCTCAACTTCTTTTGTTATCATACAGCTGTAAAATACTGCAGTTCCATATGGAAGATATCACACATCCAAAGCCACCATTCTTAAAATGTAGTATCATTTTCTTTTGGTCTTTTTGCAAGAAATATTACATTAAATAGAGACTTTGATCAAACTATCATAATTAATTATTTATCTGTGATTGATTGAACTTCTCTGGCATCAAATTTCCCTGAGTGAATAATTTGACAGCAGGGCAGCCTAAGACAAATGCTCTGCCTCGACCCTGATCAGGGACAACGCACATCTCCATATATGACAATTACTGTGTATAGACGTATATAACTCATACATACCAAACGGTAAGAAGGAAAAACACGACATCTAGATATACATCTGAGCGCAGACTAAACATGAGCTAACAATCTATCATGTAAATATTATGGCACAACTGGAGCAAGGCTGATTCTTATATGAAGAACTGGGAAGTTGTGGAAAAACACTATATAAATCAACAATGGAAACTTACCCTGCATATTGTAACTCTAGGTGAAAGTCAGATAAAAGTAAGATTTCTGATAGCCATCTAATAGACAGGAAATTAGATGTTTGACTTGTCTGCCAAAGACAGCAAAGCCAAAAAAATGAATGGGTCGAACCAGCCTGTTTGATTTGTCCTCTCTGTTCAAATAATTTAGGCTTCGTTCGGGTGCTTGTAATCTCTGTGACAGAAAATGAAAACACACGTACAGAGACACAGATACGCACAGACATACCGTATAGACGAAAACACACACACGCCCACAGAGTATGATAAATGATGTTCGGGCTCTGGAGGTTGCACTTCATTAAGAAGAAGAGGACAAACTTTGTGCCAAGCTCAGTGCTGTTTATCCTTTCTGGTCTCCTCCGAGCCAGCAGAGACAGTGGGAAACAATGCTCAGTGTCATTACATATCCGTGACTGGGCCACGCACTCTGACTTTCTTGACTGTATTGTATATCGCCCATGCGGGTCCCAAAAACATCAGCCGGTCAGCATAGCGATGATGGATTACCTTTAGGGATTTGGAAGTCGAGCCGTGTCTCGTGTTTCTTTATATGTCCTGTGTTTATTATTGCACACTGTGTGGAGTCATCTGTCAGCAGACCTGCCTTGAGCCACATTAGAGATACACAGTAAGCCAGCGCCGGCGATGTTTGAGTAATCAGCCGCATGATGATTATGAAAAACGAATGCATACTTAGTGTAGGGGAAGAAGGGTGTGGGGGTCATGTGTTTGTGGCATGCTTGCTTGTGCATTTATTTGTTATATGCCATTTGTTAAATCTGGGCAAGATCAAGCAAGATCTTTATGTAAAAATACATAATTCTCATCAGACTAAATCACTCAATCAAGTGTAATAGAAAACAGTGTGCTATCCTCCCTAACTGAGAATTGAGATTCAAACTATTTGCCAAAATGAAATTCTGGTGTCAGGTATGGACACCTCCGCCCACAGGAAGTGACAAATCAAAACCTCAAATACAAACTGTCTCCAAAACAGCAGTGAGCAGCGCTCGTAAGATTTTTGTCTCTCTCGTCCCTTTGGTATGAAGCATCACAGACCAGCTGGGTTGATAAACGAGTGCGCTGTGTGCAGTTTACTGACATCACGTCACAGGATTTCTGGGTACTGAAGTTCAAACTGTTTTCAATTACCTCTCGCTGCCAACTTGCAAAGTTGAGTAGTGCAGCTTTAAATATAAAAATGCTGTTTGCTAAATGCATTCATGTAAATGTATTACACTTACTGTTCAGGGCTAATGCAAAGTGTGTGTGTGTATTTGGATGTTGTAGGCGCTCATACATCACGCCACAGCAGTCCGGTTGGGAGGTCATAGGAAACGTGTTCTATTTAAAGACCTGTCAGCTGGTTTCCCGGTGACACCTCCTGCGGCGATGGTGTCACCGCACCTAATGAGTCCTCTGACCTCCCGGGACATTTTCACAGATTCTAGTCCAAATAGCGGAAATGACTTGGCTGTGACCCTCCTCCCTTGTACCTTGCTAGGGCAAACAGGAGGCTGCACAGACACTGAAAACTGAAAATGTGAATTTCCCCACATTACAACAATCGTTTCTGAAACAGTTTAGTGAATAGATGAGATGCTCTAATACTGAAACTTTTTTGCATCAGCGTAATGATAACTACACCCACCCACCCCCGTTTGTCTATTAAGACCACCAACATCCGTCGCTTGAACAGCTTCTTCCTACTGAACCAGCCTTGTAAAACTAATTTCCACACTGTCTGGACTACGTTTAGTATCCTCTTCATTAGATACACTGTCTATTTCAGTATATTGCAGATTACATGATATAAACAAACTACGAACCGTACAGTGCCCATTCTGAAACATGTTATAGACTGAAGTGATACTTATTCCTCTGCCGGATTTTGATTAAATTAAATCGATAGAATTTATGATTAAACATATTTAGCGCACTAAAACTACCCAGCATCTGTTTGATACAAACAAGGCATAACTTAGTTTGTTAGTATGTTCCAAATATGTAGTGGGGAACTTTCCATGCAACGCTAACATGTTGGTGGTGTAGAAGTGATGGCAATCTGGAACAAAACAAAACATCACTTGGCTTGCTAGTAAACCTATTAGCTAACGTTGCACCATGGAAATTTGATAGCTAGCAATAGTTATGGTCTTTGGCTAGTGTATACTGTCATCCACCAGAAAAAAGGTATGCTCCTTAAAGTGAAGACAGGGAAATGTAGTTCCATAATTGCACTCATAAGTACACAATTCCTCAAAAGTTACAAAAATGTGTACTTGTGTATGTAACAGTGGGAGCCGCAAGTTGACACATGTGCTGTATAAGATGTGTCCCTCCGTGTCTATGGAAAATCGCGCTAGCTACCTAGTGAACCAGTGGGACGGTCTTGGTTAACTTCCGCTTCGGCTCCCTATAGCATCACACAGTTCCTGCTGATTTTTTGGCAGCACATTCATGCGACCCAGCAACAATGTTGCGTCTGCTAAATGCCGTAATGTAATCTACTGTAACAATGTTTAGCTTTGCTGTGGCATGATGCATGATGAAGAAAACTTTCCCCACACCATTGCACCCTCACCACTAGTCAGTGCTGTCGACAGCCAGCAGGATGGATACATGGATTCATGTTGTTTACGCCAAATTCTCACCCTGCCATCAGCATATCGCAACAAAGACCAGGATTTGTCAAACCTTACAGTGTTTTTCCACTCCTCAATCGTCCAGTTTTGGTGATAATGTGTCCACTGTAGCTTCGTTACTCTTGTTAGCTGTCAGGAGAGGATCCCAGCATGGCCTCTGCTGCGGTAGCCCATCCACTTCAAAGTTGTGCATCGCAAGATGCCCATCTACACATCACTGTTGTACTAAGTTGTTATTGGCATACCTGCACCTCTGACCTCTCTCATCAATGTTTTGGCTGAATGGATGTTTTTATTGTTTATTTCACAATTTTCTGTAAACTGTAGACAACTGTAGACACTGTAGAAAGGGCACATCTGGCACCAACAATCATACCACGTTCAAAGTCAGTTAAATCACATGACTTGTCTGGTTGCAAAGTAACTGAACCTCCTGGCCCAGTCTGCATGCTTTATACTTATGTTTTATTTATACGTGACTTACTGTCTGGAGGTGTTTGTGTAAATGAGGAGGTATACCTAAGAAAGTGCAGACTGTACACCGCCACTGCAAAACTACCTGTAACACTTATGTTAGGTAGGGTAGGACAAGCAAATGCCCCATCGGGGAAGTAAAAAAACAAACAAAACATTTTATTATATATATTTTTAGAAAGACATACCGTTCATGCTTTAAGTAATTTAAATACTACTCTCAACTGTGATCTACATTTGAAACTATTTGTGGCACCCCTAAGAATGTGAAGCAGGGTAGTGTATATATTTTTAACCATGATATTTGTTACTACGCTAGACGAAAGCACTACTGGGCACTTGGGCTATGTTCAGACTGGCAGCCCAAATCCCATTTTTGGCATATCCATATTGGAATCAGATAGTTTTTATGAAGTCTGAACAGCCAAAAAACACATGGAAACAGATTTTTGCTAATTTTATTTGAACCACATTCATAGGTGATTTGAAATGCGATTCAAATCTGATTTCTAAAGATGTGTCTGGACACTTTAGCAACTCAAATCGGATATCTGTCATCAAAAGTCCCGAGGACTATATGTTCCCAGTCATTACTTTTCAGATGGCACCACACCTCTCGCTGCACAGTGATGCCTGCCGTGACTGCAGCCCAGAACATTGTTGTATATATCAGCCTCCTCCACGACTAGAGATTGATATGGCGTGAAGGGTGAGATGACAGATCTCCATTCTTCCATCGGTTGCTGTTTTGTCGTTGTCTGCACTGTTTTGTACGTAGGCCTACTCACGCCTATGTCGTTACCAAAGAAACTAATGCAGATAGGTCGACGATGTCTGAATACACAAATCCGATCTGATCACTTGCAAATAACAGTGTGGACAGTCAGTCCTAAAGATCACATTTGAGAAACAAATCGGCCTGCAGTCGGAACAAAGCCTTACTTCACCTGCTCTTTCATCTAACATCTCTGCTGATATGAAAATGTCCTCACCTCAGGAGACAAAATTAGATATTAAAGTAAAGGCCGGAACAGTTATTACGTGATGCAATATTAATCCAAAACTAGTTTCATCTCATGGTGGATGTATACCACCATATACTTAATGTTGTTTTTCTTTCAGTCAGACAGGATCTATATAAAGGGAATGCTCAGATACGATCAGATACAAAACAGAGCACACCATTTAGCATGACTGGTGTCAGGCCATGTCACATTTCAAAATCAATTATGGGGTAGACAGTGGGTCATTTCAGTTCAGGACAACCAAAACAGTTTTTTCTCTATTGGGGATATGAGGAGAGAACGGAGGCTTGGACAGGGTCAGTAAAGGTCTATAAAGTCTGAACACAGTCAATGTATTTTAAGGTCTCTGTCTCTATACTGACACTTAGAATACAGAAGTGTCCTTTACTGACATTCCAACATTGCTGTTTGAAAAGGAAAGCAAATACTATCAAATATCATTGAATTTTCCCATTTGTTGTCTGTCACTCTGAAAAGTAACAGTGTCTGTTGTGGGAGCTAAAGTGATCTTGCAGATCAACCCATCAATAAATAGCCAAACAACAAATAGGACAAGCTCTTGAAAGAACAACACAATAGGACGTCTGTCTAGTTACATCTGTCAACTCCACAATTTAAAAATTCCGTCCTGGTTGTCTGCATCCAATCTTCAGAGATGTACTGAGCATGCTAATGCCAGCTCATCAGGCATGAGTCCATCTGATTTGAAAGGCTTTAATGAATTCAAAATGCTGACTGCATGAGCAACATTTTAATTTCTTTGATGCTACAGTTTAGAGAGTTCAGTAATCCCTGCACAGATGGAGGTCTCAGTCTGGTAGATATATGGGAGTGTTATTGTCAGAAGTGGGATCTGCTAGAATGAAGTCATCCTCCAAATTAGGGTTTGGCAGGGAAAGTTCCTGTGTTCCTTTTAAATATTGCAACATCTGGCTTCCTCCTGAGTAAAAGCCTGTGTGTGTGTGAAAGAGAGTCCTAGGTTTTGGTCCGTCCACGGCAGAAAGTCCACTTCCCATTCCCTTCAACAATCCCATTATAATATAGGGCATCGCTCAGAACTTGGCTCTGCAGAGAGAAAGAACACAACAGATAAGACATTGAAATACAGTGTATACAACTTAAAATAACAACTGCACAGCTATAAAACACATTTTTCAATCATTAAAAAAAGAGCCTTATTTTCAGCTTCACTGATGACCTATCTCCAAAAATGTTCAGGAACTATGAAAACCGGCTTGTTTCAAGCTTGACCACCATGCATTTTTGAGTTATCTAATTGGTTTAATAAACCCAAGGGTTGTGGAATTGTCTTAACCCATAGAGGACCCTCAATACTTCAACAGCAATTATATTTAAAATGGGTACTGAACAGGTTTCATCCCCCTTAGGAATTAATTCTCTCAACCCACAAAGAAACCCACAAAGTAATCTTACCACTCAAGTAAAAGATCAAGAAAAATCTGTTAAAATGTTTGCATACATCACAGCAATGTAGAGAACAAACAACAAATACGGTATATTCAAATATAATGTGACATGTGATTCCCTTGATTTATCCTGCTTTAACTTGATTAATGAGACAACTTGAGACACTTTAACAGCCTCAAATGTGGACATATAACTTATTGGATTAGATCAATCCTACAATATATCCACTACTTTACCCATGTCTGTCAACAGTCTATATTCTGAAGAATACATAGCAATAAGCAGAGCCATTATCTATCACAGGAGAAAGTATATAAATCAATGCAGTCCTATTACTTCAACTATCCCATGGCCACATAGCTTGGATCAAAATTATAGGAAACAGATAACCAATCATAGAGCGCATTAGAGACAGGCAGACAACCAGACTGATTTGGCTGTGCAAACAAATCAAGGATCGATGTGTATTATGTTGATGAATACAAAGTGCTGTGCTCTGGCAGGCTAGTTAAGAAGCATCGGAACTAAATCAGACAATGCATGCCGCACACTCATTATCTGCTTTAGAGCATACTCGCTCTCGCACAAATAAACGGGTACCTGCAAACACACACACATAATGAAGAGAAGCCTTTTAGTGGGTTCATCAGATCCTACCTCGTGGGAGGGTTTCTCAAAATAAATAGTCATAAAATAATCAAAGGTTTTCAATTAGTCATTTAACTATTTTTACAAATAAATAGTCTGCCTTTGTGGTTGCAGAAGACATATTTTTGGGGGTAAAGCACCCACGACGTTACACCTGTAAAAAGCAAGCACCCCTTTTCTTCACAAAGACATGATAACAATTTGTTGTGTTGCAACATACTCAACTTAATCGGACATAACGTTGAATGTTGTGGTTAAAAATAGCTATTTCCTGCACTTGCCATAATTATGTCAACACTGAGGGCCAGATCTACTAAGATCCCAAACAAAAGTTAGCATTTGTGGTTGATGGATGTTTTGCAGGTGATTTACTAAGATATTGCCTAAATGACAACCGCTGCAAACGTGGTGGAGACAGCAGTATTTAAATGTGGGCTTTGCACATTTAATGATTTGCACCATGGGCGGCAGTAGCTCAGGAGGTAGAGTTCCCGCCCAGCAACCGCAAGGTTGAAGGTTCAAGTCCAGCTCCTCCCGGGGGGGAAATCGAATCTGTCTTAGTGTCCTTGAGCAAGACACCTAACCCCAAATTGCTCCCGTTGAGCAGGTTGGCTCCTTGCATGGCTGCCTCTGCCAATGGTATAATGATATGTAAATTGCTTTGGATAAAAGCATCTGCTAAATTCCATAATGCACCATGGAGAATTTGGATGGGCAACAGAACCGCAAGCGCAAAAGGAAATTTGACCTATAGAATTAGAGGTGTTAGTGGATGAGGCAAATGTACATTTTGATGAGCTACAGCCAAAAAATCTGAATGACAAAAAAGACACTATATCAGAGATCATCTGCGAGAAAGTAAGCTGCAGTGTTGAAGAAAGGAGGGAAATAAGAAGACAATTAATGTCGTTAGATTTTCTTTAGGCTACAGTGGCTGTGAATGTTTCCTTTGGTTAATAAAATAGGATACAATAAATGTTAGAGATGTAATAGTTGTAAATGTTTTGTGACTGAAGTAATGTGTTTTTCATTACATAATTAGAAATGAGACTGAGTATTTCATTGGGTAATAATATGTTTTGAATTTTGAAAGTGATTTCATTAATCTTGTCCTAATTTTTTATGAACTTTGCTTTGAATGGTACTATGGAAAAGAAGCTCAGTCGCTTTATACCTGCTGTTGCTTTTATCTCTCCCTCTCACTCCATCTATTCATCCACACCCATTTCCACATCCACATCCTCCCTACACATGTCTGCTGTTCCAGTGACAGGGACCATACACAGACACATATACACAGACAAAAACAGCAACCCATGCTTATCCCAAAATTACACAGTCAGCCCAGATTACTGAGCAGCATATAAATTAGACATGATTTATAGGAGAGATTCACCCTCTTTTCTCCCCAGTATGTTGGAAACTCCTAAATCAGGTTTATTTTTTCATGGTTGACAGACTATAGTTCTGGGATTTACCAAAATTCTGTGTATGGGTCCAATTGGTTAAAGCCACATTGGTTTTGCTTTGCTCCCAGTAAGATCCCCCAAAATACAAGCTCTTAGTCTGGATATGAAAAATAAGGCCACACAACGTGCAATTGACTGCTGCAAATGTGTGCACATGTGTGAGCATAAGGGTTGGAAAGCTTCACAGAAATTATATTTAATCATATTCAGTATGTACATTGGTTTGAGGGTCATGGTTTAGTATGTTTTGCTACAGCAGGGAAGAAAAAAAAATCTAGCTATTAATTAAGTGTTTAATAATTTACATATTTTCACAAAACTGTCAGAGATAGTTATGAATGAGCAAGATAGCACATAAGGGTACTGCTTGGATGCAAAAAGCTGACTTACCACAGCAAACACGGCTAGTGTTGCAGCTTACAGAAATACTGTTCTCAGTAATGTATCAAACAGTAAAAAACGCTCATACTACATAACACTCTCAGCAGTAATGGACATAACGGCAGACATATCTACCGAGTGGTTAAGCTATTAGCCAGTAGTTTTTGAAATCACTGGATCAAATATGTTCAGTTCCGTCCCTGAGTGCATGTTTGACCTTCACTTCACTCTCAGTAACAGTTCCTTCACTGTTCTCCAGCTGTCCTGTCAACACCATATTATTTCTCAGGCTTTTGGATTCTTCTAGGATATCTGCTTTCATTCATCTGTTATCTTTCCATATGGTGACTTTTCAGGCATTTCTTGCACAGCTTTTTTGGTTTGTCTGTCTTATTCTGTTTCTAGAATAAACTTGTTGTTGAAGTATCTCCACTGACCTTATTACATCAATCAGCTTTTGTAGTACTTTTGATGTTTTTTTTGCTAAAGCTTGCTAGCATTGCCTTCTCTTCCTACTACAGCCGTAGTTTCTTCTGTTTGAACTCTGGGCACTTAATCCCTGGGTTGCCATTCATAATAAATATCAATGTATTGTATTCTAAAGATCACTGTGAGATCAATACTTGTATGTATTCCAGTGGGCTCCATTTATGTTTGGAGATCATTTAAATAAATAAGTGGGACAAGCAGTGGGAACACGTTCATGCACCCATGGGATGCATGTCAGCAGGAGCCTTCCCAAAGGTAAAAGGTATGCCAAAAGATGCCTATTGTACTTGTGTAAAATTTGACCTCTCTCATTGACTACTACGGGTTAATTTGACCAACACTGGTTCCCACCAAACCCTTTACAGAAATGGGTCTCTGGTTATGGGTGGGACATGGGTGGAGACCACAGTCCCCAGTCTGACAGCTGGACTCTGGCCGGCTAACTGGACAAGGTTTCTGATGGCCAAAAGAGAAAATTACTTAATCCTTAAACAGATGTGGGATGTTAGGAAGGTTTCAGATGAGCTGGGAGAGGGACAAATGTTTGTGTATATGTCTGTATGCTTGTGCGGAGGTTTAGACTCATATGATTTTCTTTGTAACAATCCCCCCCCCACCCCCTCCAAAAAACTAAAAAAAGACATGGAGTCAATGTTTTACCAATAATAGTATTCTTGTCAGGGTGAAAATTCCTGATGAATTCATTAAGATGAATTCAAGTTTAAGCTTTTACACAGAAGGCTCAGGGATTTCATACATATTGATCTTAGAGCAAGTGCTGATTTCTAGCTATTATTTAGTGTTGGACAGATATGGGTTTTTGAAGGCCACAATTATGCAGATATATTTGACCTGAAGCTGCTGACATTCAATATCTTTAAATTTGACCACAAAAGCCAAACAAGGATTCAGTGTTTCCCCCAGAATTGTGTTCTTATCAGGGTGGAAAAGCCTAAAACTCTCCATTGAAACCCAGAGTAATGCAATTGTTTTAGGTGGGTTAGCAGCTCCATAAGGCAGGTTGAAGAAGATTTCACTGCAGACTGTTGAATAAGATCCTCCCACACCACACTGCAATGATTTCTTTGGTCAGACAACTGATATAAAAATAATAATAATACTGCAGTCTGGGAGGAACCTCCATCATATCAGAGATGGACGACATTGAGACTGACTGATATTAATTATGATATTTAATAAAAGGCTAATACTGTTCCCGTATATCTGTCTAATCCTGCCTTTATTTTTGTTTGTGTGCACATCTGCTTACCTGCCACTCTGTCTCTAATTCTGTGTCTGTACTTCCATCTATCTGTCTGTCTGCCTGTCGACTTGTCCTATCTGTTTGCCTATCCATCTGTCTGTCTGTTAAGCTGTGCAAGCAGGACGAGGGAGACTGTGAGACTCCCGTGAGTGGATTGCACTGGACCGGTTAACATCCATAATTAATTTTCTTCCCCAAGTCAGGATTTCAGCCACAGCAATGATGGAGCACAGCACATACTGGTGTGACCATCTTTGGGAATCTGGCAGAGATCCAACACACATCTAAAATGACACGACCACAAACAGAGAGAGGAGGGAGGGAGAACAGAGGGCAGGAGAGAGAAAGTGAGAAAGCAAGACACATGGAGAGAGAGAGACGTTTGGTAGAAAACAAAGAGAAACCAGTGAAGCTGCTGGCAGGGAATTAGTGAGCTCTCGTAACTATCAAAGGAAGCCAGCATTTGTGCCTGCTTTAGACCAGGCACAGTGATGATGATGTACATGCCGCAGTGCTAGACATGGGCAGATGCCCTCAAAATAGAGAGGGGCATTCAAACGAGTCATTCAAACTTTTACCTGAGATCATTTGGAATTTCCTGTCAGTTAAAATGTGATGTTGGACAATGTGGATATAAATGAGTCCCCCAAAGTGCACAGTAATAATATCAGATCTTAGTAATTTCTGACAGCTGTACGTTATTCAGTACCTTGGTGTGTTCCCACTCTTTAGCCCTTCCCTGACTCAAGTACTCCCGGTTGATCTCCTCCTGGAGAAAAAGACAGGAAGACACAAAAACAAATGAAAACGCATGAAATAGTTCAACAATATGAGGCTTTAAACGAGAACACATAAGCGTGTCTTAGCACTCTAAATATATCCTGTGCTAAAACAAATAACATCAGCTGGATCTAGAAGGTAAGCAATGCAATCACATTTTCCAGAAGAAGCCTTATGGTGAATTGACCATAGTTTGGACAAAGTTATTTGAGAATGGAGCATAGAGGTCACCATGAATTAGATACTCTTTTTGATGTTGAAGAAGGATATAGGGCTGAAACGTCATCGAATAAAGAATATTTTCTATATAGTGTGCACACCTTTTCTTGTTTTTTCCAGTCTATTTTTAGTGATCAGCACCTCTCAACAATTTTTTGTGTGCGTTACCTTTCTATTATATGAATGACATACTGTGTCTGCCAATGTAATGCCAGTGGTAAGAAATTTAGTTAAACAGGTTGAGAGAGCTGTTCTGTCTTGTTTCTTTCACCTGAGGAATATTTCCAACTGTGACGCAGGGGACAAAGGCCCTCGCCCTCTGGACATGAGTAAAAGGAGCTGCAGAGACGACTCACTACACTCTCTTGTCTCCTTACAGACAACAACATGACCCCGACAATGCTTAAGGTCACATGGAAGACTGCACCGCCTGGCTTTCTTATCCCAGCTTCGCACCGACACACAGAACCACCACGGCTTCCTCCTCTCTCCTCCTCACGTCGCAGGCCCGGTCAAGCCATTCCTTCATTTTTGCTTAAAGGGATGCTTTACTCTAAATCGATGTTATCTCCATTTTGTGAAACATTCCACCCCTCCCTGAGTCAGAAAATATGTTTTGTGTGCATATAGCTGCTTCCAAGACGTTGATATAGAATGTGGTCCTTAAAAGTCAAAGTCCTCCCCATATGACGAGAGTAGGGAAAATACTAGCCTCCGGTTCCCATAGAGCAGGGGTCTCAGACTCGCGGCCCGGGGGCCAATTGCGGCCCCCGGAACGATATTTTGTGGCCCCCTGCCTGAAATCAAAGCTTGGTGTTAGTGCGGCCCACGCGTTTTTTCTCACATGCATCTGGGCGTTTTATATTTTTTAACACTTGTGGGCTACCATAGCTCAGGCTTGTGACAACAACATGAATTAGCAATGTAACATGTTTCGGGACTGTCACCGAGTGGAGGGAAAATATATCCCGTCACCCAGTGCTATACGTTTTTTGTCACCCAGCCCCAGTCATGTCTTTTTAAAAACCTGCCGTGAAGAGAAAGGTTGGCGATGAGCACAGACAATTGGGAGTGGGAGAGGGAATATTTTTTTGTTGAGCACAGGGGCATCCCAACGTGTCTAATATGCACGGATAAAGTTGCGGTGCACAAGGAGTATAACATCAGACGTCATTACTCAACTAGACATGCTGAGGAGTATGCAAAATAC
>OMOT01037556.1:6882-17879 GCA_900312575.1 Acanthochaenus luetkenii
GAGAGCAAACATTTACCTCCAGTACCACATACACCACCACTCCCCAAAACATTCTTCTCATGTCATTATTACTAAGTGATTACCCATTTCACCCGGCCACCACATTTCCCCCCCGATAGGCCACGTCCAGGATCTGTAAACAGAAACAGGCCCGATCCTTTGTAGCTAATTCAGTGCTACAACATGATGGCTTTCTCCTTTGAACTATTCCTCATCTAAGCTTTCACCCTCTGTTGATTTAGATTTAGGCAGAGTTTATGAAGGACGGGCATTCAATATTTTATCTGCCCACTGAGCTTTTTGAATGCTGCCCTTACCTTCAAAAAACAAAGACACGTAGCAGTTGATCGTTGAAGTTCAGCCTCAGGGCAGTCAGGGGTAGAGACTTTTGTCGTAGCTCGGGATGGGAGCCGGTGAAACCCAACCTATGGCTCAGCGGCGTCTCGTTGATATTGTTTTCCAGTGCTGCATGTCCAGCCATGTCTGGGCCACAGGGAGACAGAAGGAGCTTTAACAGCTGCTTATCATTACACATAACCCCGGTCAACAGACTTAGGTATCAGCTGTGTGAACGCAGGGCTGTAAATTAACAGAAAATGAGACTCCACTTTGCCCAGGGATCAATGTCTTGTTCTTGGAACTGCAATCAGAGCTGTTTGGTGAGCGGGCAGAGAGACTGATTTGGGTTCTCAATGATAAGGCAGTGATCAACAAAGGTTTTAAGCGCCCTTTGTTGTACATTCAATTATACTCTAATGACTCATGCCGAGTGGAAATCTTTAAATACTAACGCTGTGTTAATCTAGGGTGAGGGAGGAAGAAAACTCTTTGAACACTTTAAAAGCCATGGCCACGAGGGCACAAGTTCCGCCACACAGCCTCCTCCTCTCTTTGAGGAGAAGTTGTCATAAGTGAATTGTGACGGCTGGAAAAGAGTCTAGTCAACATTTCATCTCTGCATCTCTGTGATTCCGAGAAACCAAAGAACATTCAAACAGTATTGACTGAGCATTTATAATAGTGATCTGAGGTCAGGTTTAAAAGGGATGTAATGATAATATACAATAATTATGTAGTGTGTCCCCAACTATTGCCTTGATAAAGCATTGCAGGTTTCTCAGAAGTATTTCAGTCTAAGCTTTCTAGAACAGTTATAACTGAGATGACGTCTTGGTCTTCTCTGTGGTGAACAATGACTAACAACCAAAATCTATTTTAAATATTATAAAATACATGTTACAAATAAAACAAGTTTCTGTTTGAATGAAGTGGATGATTTACTTTAATTTGTACGTATTTAGATTGTTGGTCAACAAGTCATTATAAATAACAAAACCGGCTAAGTTAGTTATAACTGACAAATGCAATTGAAACGCTTACTGACTTAAAGGATAAGTTCGCTATTTTGGACCTTAGACCCTATTCGACTGTCTACCATGAACCTGACGTATAGAGACCATCATTTCACTGATCGGTTCAATATTGATCTTTCTACAGTTTTCCTGCAGGCTCTCACTGGGCTACAATAGAAGTCAATGGGCAATCATAAATGCTTTGGAAAAACTACGATAAATGTGCTTTTCCGAGACGGGAAGCTCAGGGTGTATTCTTCTTGTATCACAATCTGAACATTGACTGCTCACCTAGATACAGTTTTGTAAACGGTCCCCTGGCGCTTATGTCCAAGCCATGCCAAGCACGTAAACATGTTCGGATTGAAATTAATTTCACAGGAGAGCATACTGAGACCGGTAAGAATACACCCTGAGCTTCCCGTCTCAGAAAAGCACATTTAGCGTAGTTTTTCCAAAGCATTTATGATTGCTCCATTGACTTCTATTGTAGCCCAGTGAGAGCCTCAGTGAAATGATGGTCTCTATGTGTCGAGTCTGCAAATATGGTCTAAGGTCCAAAATAGCGAACTTATCCTTTAACAGGAAACCTGGGGCAAATCCAGCCACTCTCATATCATGAAGAAAGCAACAGCTCAGACTGATGTCTCCTTTTGTCAGTAAGATAATACTTTCAAGGGACAGAAAGAAAACATGTATTATGAATTAATTGACTATCTTACGGCTCAAAACAGCTAATGCACACACTGATGGCCCAATGGGCTTTTTCAGAGAAGAATGCATGTTTGTAGTAGCCTACCTATAATGATATGAATTCAAATACACCCAAATGTTACACAAACAATATCTTATAATCAAGACATTTACTTAACAGTGAAGGTGTTAGTGATAGATATGTCCTTTCTGAATTTCAACTAAGGGCCTTTATTTTGAAAAACACGGACAGGATGTTGATTCGGAAATGCTAGTTGTGTTTTCCTCGAAACTAGCTGCATGGCTAAATCTGTCACTTAACGCTTCCTAAAACTTTGCTTCAAAGAATAAGTAACGTTAAATCACGAGTTAACGTGAAAGTGAAAGCCCACATGCGGTGTGACCAGTCGTGACTTTGTTTTTCGGCGGCACTAACTGAAACGTTAGTTGACGTTCTATCTCCGCTTGGACCAGAGTGTCTGCCTGAACTGAAACAGGATGCTAGCAAGTGTAACGTTAGCTCGCAAACCACTGCAGGAAGTTAGCTTGCTAGCTTAGACAGCCAGACAACTGTTATTATGAGTCTTCATATTTCCCTGTTATGCTTTTACTTGTCATAAATAACCTCTGCGCAATGGACACCGAAGGGATAGTGATCCGTATAAAAACACCGTCCGGCGACATGGACTCATCCGTCGACTGTCCATCTCTTTTGAACTTCAATGACTTGCTGGTGAGTCTTCACAATGCTAGCGAGATAACGTTAGCTACTCCCAATTCCACATGACGCCAGCTGTTTTTGGTTTGTAACAGTAGTCGGTAAACGACACGCTCACAGTTTGTGGATGGGTAGCATGTGAGCTCACCTGTGGCAACCGCACTTAACGCTGTCTTTGTGTTTTGATACTCTTATAATCAGGCCTATAGGCATCTAAACTGATGGTAAGCTAGCTAGTTTCATACAACAGATGCGCCATCCGCACTTTTAAACTAAGTACTTTGTGATTGTCAGTGTTTGCTAAAGTGACTCTACAAAACACTTTCAGGTTGCTATCAGAGATGTCATGCCGGAAGCCACTGTCACTGCCTTTGAGTGTAAGTTTGTGTCTCACGTGCAGCCACTGCAGTTGTTGACACGTTTCACTATTGTATATCACGGGGTGCTCTCAAGCCCCAACATCCAAAGGTTCACTATACTGCTTTTCAACGTTTTTAATTGTCTTCACTGTGTTACAAGTTGTGACACATTGTTTTCTTACAATTTGATAGGTCTAACACGTTACTAATTTAAGTTTAGTATTAATATTGCTGTTGCTAACACCATGTTGCATTATTTAATAAGAGGAATATGTCTGCTCATAGGTCCCCGACTATGGAGCCCTGTAATTCTAATTGTCAGCAGTTCTGCATGATGAGATCCTATTTGTCTAATAAGATACACATGGCTGGAAAGAAAACATCAACAAGGTGCATGCCTCTGCCCATAGATGCCCATCAAAATAACATGAAATAAGGTGTTTTTTAGACTGATGCATCTAAATAAACACGATGAAACCATCTATTGTGTAGTCTTATCCTTTGTTCTTTAAAAAAAAATAAAAAGTGTGGATGTGATAAAGTTTTGGCTGGCACAAATTGTTTCAACAGCCTTAACAGTAAATAGATTGTAGCAATAAAAATCAAACCACTTCCAATGCACTTGGTTTTGTCTCATGCCGTGGCTTACTGATTATGATGAAGACAAATCAGTGGTTGTCAGTTGAGTAAACATTAGTTTGTGCTATTTTTTGGATTATTTAATTCTGATACTTGGAGAGAATGATGACAAAAATTTCTCATTTCTTGATTAGTAACTATAATATCAAGGCTCAAAATAGTAATTTGTTGCGCTGTTCATTAGTGAAATAACTAATATTGATATCATACATTACTAACACTAGTAACAAAAAAACGGAGGAAGTTTTCACATTTCACTCACAGTAATTGCTTGATGAATATCACTTTTTATATTTGTTTTGAGATACGTTAACAAAATGCTCCTTTGCACATTAGTTACCTAACATGTTGCAACAATATTGCTCTCTTTCCTCTCATTTTCCTCAAAATAATGTATGTATGACTTATACATACTTATTTTAGGGTTTTCATGACAGGGAATAGTTAAAACAAAAGTTTGGCTAACAGCTCGGCTTTTAAAATATGACTCTGGTAGAATAATAAACCTGACATTATTTTTGCATTAAAGATAACTGTGATTATACCCAGTTGCTATAAAATAACACACCCATTAAAGTAGGCTAATCTTATCTCTGTGTCCTGAAATAACCCACAAAACTAGATTTTTCTTTTTCAATAGAAATGTGTTCTGCTTTTAGTGTAGGTAGTTGTCCTTTTGTGATTATTTTGTTGATGGGCATTACAATACAAATTGGAAGATGCTTCTCTGTTGTTTTTTTTAGATGAAGATGAGGTGGGGGATAGAATCACTGTCAGAAGTGATGAAGAACTCAAAGCCATGTTGTCATATGTGAGTACATTAATTAATTATCTATTCTCATGTCATGTCACACTGGTGGCCCATCCTATATGGGAATACATAACACAAAAACTTCCAGTTATATCAGCACACATCGATGCTAGCCCTTCTGGCAGGCATACAAATGTCAAAAGGAATTAAAAGAATTCAGCTACTCTTGGAGAACTATTTTAAAAAGCTTTAATATTAAACATGTTTTGGCTGCAATAGTCAGGGTTACAGTATTGCATGCATAGTCAACACTAAACATATTAAATGGCCACCTTGTGCCGATAGATCTATCAGACACCAGTATTTAAAAATGTAAAATAAATAAAACAATTGCTGTTGCTAGCTAGCAAATGTGCTTAGAGGAGCGCAGACCTCCGCCAAGGAAGCCATCCAACTGTTGGTCTGTATTTTAGTATCAGTATGTGTGGGGCTGTGTGTTTTCGCAATATTTAAATCTCAGGCGCACGTGCGCCATGCTGCTTTGTTTCACTCACTACCATTCGGCAACCCCTGCTTATATACAGTATAGTGGAAACCATATAGCCTCGACCGGTTCTAGTCAGCCTAAGCTCTATGCCTTTTGCTTGTTGATAGTTTTCAACAACAAGCAACACCCACTACCCACCCAACTCCCCCCTCCTTGCAAGGTACATTGTGATATTCCACCATACTTACTGTTCATGCCACGGACAGTAAGAGTAATGACTGATAATGGGTTTCTCTACGAGGTACACTGAAAGCTAAATGAACTGTCAATTTTTATTATTTATTATTCAGTACTTAAAGTTTTGCCTCATTAAAGAGCAGGCCCCCCTGGGCAGCAGAATTGTTCAAAATCTACTTTCATCTGCAGATGTCTTTTACCCCCCATCAGCTCACAATGATGCTGCTAGAGCCACAGGCGCAATTTACTCCCCTTGTTTTTTGGTCCATCTTTATCATATGTTCACTTCTGGTTGCTTTTTAATCATTATGTAGCATAGGGTAGCAGGGTGATTGAGCAGAGAGACAGCTGTAGTGAAATGGGGATGGGAAAAGTATTGACCTCAGCCAGCTTCATGCTTCACATATCTAGTGGAGATGTTTTGAAGGTCTCTTACAGTTTTCCTTGCTTGCTGATTCATTTTTGAGATAATGAGAGAAAGGTAATTATTATTGCAGGGCATGTGTAATGTCAATGACCCATTCGGAAGAGAGAAAATAGTTCTGTAATCAGTCTCTAAAATTAGAAATGAGCGTGGCTAGTCACCCTAGCTTCATTCCTAATTTGTAAACAAACCTCATGGATGCTGATTCAGACTTCACTAGTTTGACCTGATCAGACAATTTTACAGAGCAAGTAACCACGGGTAAAAGAGGCCAATGGCCATTATGTTTTTTCTTGTTGAAGGCACTTGCATTCAGTGAAAGATACTGAGACGGCAGATTTAGACAGAGCTAAAATTACGGACATGCTCTGATAATTATTACATTACCTCTGTTAACATCTGAGTAAAGCTATAGTTTGCTATTTAGTTTGTCAGAGAAAAAGTAGTTTTGTCTTTTCCAGTATCTATCCATCTTTATTTGGCAGAATGGACCACAATAACCAACTTTCTTCTAATAGTTTTTAACATAAAGGCTAAAAAAATACACAGAATCAAGGCTGATATGTCATACCTTTGCTTCATTTTTATTTCTTAATGGAAAATACCAGCTTATTGTGCCAGGACCAGTGCTTTATTTAGATGATATGATATGTCTTAATAGCATATCAATATTTAACCCCCCAAACACCACACACACACACACCACCCCACACAGATCTTTCAGTACACACAACACTGCACTGCTTCGTCCACAGATTTCAAATGCCATTTGTACAATGAATCTTTTGGCAAACAAATCCAGGAGCCCCGTAATGGCTTTCTGCTCCTCATGGGACAGCCAAGTGTACTAAAAGCTGCTGATCACCTGGAAAATACTAGGCTCACCAAAATATAATTTACACAAGCAGGCTTCTTCAGGTGTCTTATGCAAGGGTTATGCATTTCAGCAATCATTTGCATTCGTATTCAAAGGATTTTTTGGTTGTATGCTGTGGTTGCCATTTGGCCTCCGCAGAGACCCCAGCGGATTTTTGCCTCTGTGTTGTTAATTCCAGGTGAGTGGACAGACATTATGTGAAATTAATAGGAATTAAGGGAAGCCAGCATGTTAGATGAAAGGCAGGATAATTCATTAGGCTCTCTAGTGATTGCTATAGCTTAGGTCACACTAGGTGATTTTAACGCTGATTCTAAGTCCAAATGGAATCTGAGCCAGTTGAGTTTGGGACACTCGGGACTGACAGTTGGTGCAGACTATCCTGTAGTGTGAACGGGCTCAAGAATGCTGACTCTGGCCATTTGGCCTGATGTGATTGGGCTGAGTCTGGTTGGGCTTTTGTATTGTGCAGCGGTACAAGACTCACTAAGACTGAAATCTGAGATTGATGGGAGTTTAGCTCAAGGGGTGAGAAAAAAAGAATGAACCGGAAGAGAAGCCCATTAAAAAAAGTAAAATATGTCTTTCTCTAGTCTTCGGGGAGTACTGTAATCATAGGCAGAAATTCAAATCGGTTCCTGGGCTGGAATTGCCAGGCCCAGCTGCGTCAGGTCACATGAGCAGCTTACTTGCCTTGGATGCTAATTTTGCATGCTTTTCATTACAATGCAATGTCAGTGGAAGTTTGGATCTAAGGTGTGAACCTACCAATTTGAGAGCAAACTGAGAGCTTATTTGAGTGTCCCCATCTGAATGAGACAAATAATTCTGCTATCATTTGGAGGAATAAATCTCATCAATTGGTATAAAATGGCAAAGTGCCTGGATCGATCTGCATTAGTATGCAATTACAAATTCAAGAATACATTTGCTATTTTGGACCTTAGCCCCTATTTGCGGACTTTCTACTCTGCAACTGACACATAGAGACCATCATTTCACTGATCGGTTCAGTATTGAGTTTTCTACAGTTTTCCTGCAGGCTCTCACTGGGCTACAATAGAGTTCTATTGGGCAATCATAAATGCTTTGGAAAAACGACGATAAATGTGCTTCTCTGAGACGGGAAGCTCAGGGTGTATTCTTACCGGTCTGTGTGTGTAACAATAATTAGTCAATAAGTTGATGACCAGACTATAAGTGTACCGTCTTTAGCCATTTAAAAAAGAAAAGAAAATCAAGACCACTCCTTTTATGTTGCCTGGCAAAAGATTCAAACTACTTATTGCAGAGCTAAATTAATGCTGAAATTCTACACTTAATTAACATCAGTCTGCAGAGGGCATTTATTGTAAAAAAAAAACTACCCACCATCCCCGAGAACATTGATTGCTACATGTTCCTGTGAGACCCACCAGTCTTCCAGGCATCTCTAATCATTGTTCGACACCTTGAAAGACAGACGCCCCTGTTGAAAGTTAAAGACTGGCCTGTGTCAGGTGCTAAAAAAACATGTGACCTCATCCGTTCCTCACTCAGCTCCCCCTGGAGGTAGCGGCTCTAATTCCACCATTCTTACTCCCATTTCCCCTCAGTCTGCTAATGATGATGAGACCCACTCTCTCTTCTCCCTTTCCCACTTGTCCCTTAAGGCTGAGCGATGGTATTTGGGATCGGACACTGTTTAGTTATTGGCCAACAAAGGAGAATGTCTTTTAATAACACACCCACTACAGATTAGGTTGTAATTGCAGCCTTAATCAATAAGCTAGCTGAGCGGAAAATTAAAGGTATGTGAATCCCCCCCTAACACACAACACGTTTTTGGTGTTAGGCCCATTGTTCATATGTGGCGTAGTGAGAATGCTGGAGGGTAAAAGCAGAGGGCTGGGAGCGAGGAGGGATCTGACAGTGATAAATAGGCCTTTTAATAACAGCTGTGCCACTTGGGTAGCCATTCTGATCCATTCCCGTCCAAGCTGGTCCCATCGTCCTCCCTCCCTCCCCCACAATGAGAGAGCAAATTTACATTGTGATCTAGTATGACTTAGTAGTTCATACTGGATTACAATTGACAAGACACACTGAGCACATATACTTATAAACTAGAGTACACAAACACAGAGTGAGTGTCCATCTGTGTCTGGGGTAAGGTCTCCGTGTTAATGTTTGTTGATTTCCAGCCTACAAAGGGGAGGGGACATAAACACACACACACACACACACACACACACACATACACACACAATTTAACAGATGGTTTGGTTAACTGAAACATCAATTGTTATGTTGCCTTGGCAAGCGTCTGAAAGGCTCCAAAGTGAGTGTGCACGTGTTAGTCCTATAGGATATGTGTGTTTGGTGAGCGGTTGACCTGGAGGAGAAAAGGGTTAATGCTACACTCCTCTAGAACAAGCCCACAGGGCATTGGTCCTCATTGGCAACAGATTGTAACACAGCATGCTCTCATTTTTGGGAACGTTATGGATTAATTCTGACGTCATTTAAATGTACTGTAGATTTGTGTGTGTGTAATAGACCTATTAAATGTGTGGATGATGTGCATAGTTGATTTGCAAATGTAGCTATACGTTGGATTGTGTTTTGTGTACCGGTAATTCAGTTAACATACTTTTGCAGGCTTCCAAGTCATGCTATATTTGTGGAACAGCTTAGATATGAGATAGTATTTTTTTTGTTATAATCACTAGAAACCTCAATTGCTCTTAACTATTTGCTACTCTTTCTTTTTCCCTTCAGTACTGCAACACGGTGAATGAACAACAGATGAATGGACTCCTGCCCGACCCTCTCCAGATATTTCCACGAGGTATGTAGTGACTGTGTGTGAATTTGCATGTGCACGTGTGTGTTTGTGTTTAACAATGTACAATTCTTAATTGTCCAAACTTATTCTATTGTTAAAGCCATAGAAACGTCTATGTTACTTGCTTGTTATATTCATATCATAACACATCTTGTTAACCAAACATCAAGATTTAATAAATGCATCATTTACTAAAGTTAAACAGTTTCGCCATCGGTCACATTTGTCTGTGGGTTGCAATGAATATGGACCTTAAACTCTTTAATATGCAAATCAATAGTGCATTTGAAATAACTATCCTAAAGCCGGGGGACAAATAATAATATCTGCAATTACTCAAATGATCCAACTCTATTGCCACACGTTAATCTGTAATTAGTCAAGTTCAGGTTCATTTATTTATGTAGCCCTTTATCACAAACATGTCTCAAAGGACTTTACAGAAAATGAGCCAAACTAGATCTAACTGAACAACAATCAATTGAAGAACAAAACCAGAAATCACAAAATCACCCATAACTATTATTTAAAAGATAATTTAAATATTTACATGAAATTATTCACGCTGTCCCAATCAAAATCTATTGTTAGGGAGTTGGATTGAATCAGCTCTGTCATGTTCAGACAATGAGAGTGTTGGGTGGCTCGGAGTAACAATGCAGCCTTTTTTAACTTTTTTTAACCCTAACCCTTTTTTAAATTAATAGCCTCATTCAATTAATGTGTTGACAAATATTTAGTGCAATCTTTTTAGTTCCAAGGGCATTGAAACTACACATTTGTGTTCAGGCTGAGCCTTGCCCAGATGGGAGAGAACCTCAGTCTCTGACATAGTTCCTCCTATAGCTAGTCTACAGTATGACTGCACTACCACTTCATACCT
Organism: Acanthochaenus luetkenii; assembly: GCA_900312575.1. Taxonomy (NCBI): domain Eukaryota; kingdom Metazoa; phylum Chordata; class Actinopteri; order Beryciformes; family Stephanoberycidae; genus Acanthochaenus; species Acanthochaenus luetkenii. The sequence continues at coordinate 17,130 of OMOT01037556.1, forward strand.
TTTCCTTTAAGTGTCTGTGTTTTCATCGTACACTTAAAGTTACACATATTCTCTCTCTCTCGATCCTCCCCTCTCTCTCTCTCGATCCTCCCCTCTCCTTCCCACACCCGTGGTCTCAAGAGGCCAACATCTCAATCACTCTGTCCTCTGCAACTAATTTCAGAGCCACCCTCATTTCTTTCTTCTTTTTTTTTTTTTTTCTTAAAGAACTGATTCCTTTTCAGCACATTTGTAAATGGCCCAGTGATGTGTTCTACAATCTAGTCAATTACTGTTTCAGCCGGCAAGACTCCAGGGATCCGGAACATACATGGCCTGAAGGTACCTATCTCAATAATTGTTTCAGCTGCCTTACACAGAGAGCGAGGGGCGGGGGGAGTTGAGGCAAATGGATTGGTAATGCTGTGTTCCACTTATTGAAATGTCGGTTAAAGTCAAGGCTCTCTTTTTTGTTTCGCTCATTCTCTCGCTCCCCTCGTCTATATTTATGTATGTAGATGGCTGGCTGTGGTTGTCGTGGAGCTTCTATCTCTCCCTCCCTCTCTCTCTATTCATTTGGTTTTGCTGGGATAGTCATTTAAGAGCAAGGTGTTATACTCAAACCCCGACCCCCCCCAGAGTGTTATGATCCTCTCATTCCATGCATCTGATAGGAAGAGCATCAGGGTTGGTTAGACCAAACTAAGTCAAGCAGTAAGAAGGCGTCATTGCTCAACCATGAAATTGTCATTACAAGCCCCCCCCCCCAAG